>PVLA01007277.1:38861-108275 GCA_004027455.1 Hydrochoerus hydrochaeris | reverse complement strand
TGATAAAATTATAAATTAATCTACATGAAAATGTTATTCTGACTTGCATTGCTTATCAGAGATTGAAATACTGTTTTCTATGAAGCGAATGTCAATTTTCAAAACTATTTTGAAAATTAAACATTTTATGGCATGTTTTTGCAATGACCTAAAGAGAGTCACAGCTATTGAATTTTCATAACTGTTTCTCACAGGTAGAAATTCTATTTTGCTTAAAATAATTAATGTATCCTATCCATATGCATTTTCTTTGTTTTCCCATAATTATTCATGCGTAAAATACCTGATAATTCTCTTCCTCTATTATAGATTAGCCAGAATTCTAGCAACATATTATTTCATACAACTAATTAAAAGGTATTATACCTTTATGAAATATGGTGTATTCTTGTGAAGTTTATTTGATTATTTTTGTTTTGTTTTGATAATGATTCATCATGAAAGTGAAGCAAATTATTTGTCCAATCATTTTTGACAAAATATTTATTGACATTAGATATGTTAGTAATAGTCTGGGGTAGGAACACATAAAGAAAGAAAGTATAGATTTATTCCTAACATTAATAGGCATAGAGTTCAGCAGAAAGTCAGAATGTTGTAAGGTTAAAAAAAGAAATTATGTCTGCATCATGAAAATAATTCTTTACCCCCTTTGGAGTCATGTATGAATTTTTTTAAAAATATACTTATCATACATAGAATTATTACAGATAGAATTATTATGAATTGGACAATAACTTTATTACATTTCTGATGCATCTGTAATTATTTATAGACAAGACTTTGAAAAAATCTATATATTTCTTTAATGTACAATAAATGTAAAGATGGTGTCATTCAAATTCTTTATTGCCACAAATACTTGTTGAAATTGTCAAAATTTTTTGATTTATTATTCAAGCTTTTAACATTTCAACAACTGGGCTGGGGATTTAACTCAGCAGCTCAAGCACTTGCCTGTCAAGCATGAGGTTGTGAGTTTAATTCCCTGGTACCAAAATAAATAAATAAATAAAATTTCAACAATTGATATTCATAATAGTAATTGAGAAAGAAATCTGGACAAGTGTCATTATCGTAAACAAATGATAGAGGTGAAGTATGAGAAACTCTAGAATTAGTCATGGCAGAAATCGCTCAGTTCATTACATATAAAATCATTCAGTTAATTCATTCACTTAAATATTATTCCCATTGCTATTGTCTGACTTAAAAATTGGCATGTATGCATATGTGTGTGTTTGTGTGTGTGTGTGTGTGCCAAAGTATATATATGAGGTTTTCCTCCTGGAAGACTTTTGAAAAGTAGGCAAACATTGTTTATCACACATTATTTTTTAATCAAATAGCCACAGAAGTAGATATCCTGTGACCTTAGTGTTAATTGCTGGTTATGTGATGGCAGACAATGCTGCAATCTCCCTGATACAAGTCAGAATCTCCAGTGACCCTGGATACCACATAGGTCACTGAAAACATCATTGGTTTTCTTAGGAATCGATCTTAACATGTTTTCATTTTGAGACACCATTTATTTTTAAGTAATCAAACTAACTTAATCATATGTTTATATTTCTTTTTGTATTCAGTATAAATTATTCTAAATTATGTGATAATTATAAAGTGCTTTTCAAGCTAATTATCAAGAACACTATAACTGGAGTCATTTCAGTTTTTTTTCCTTCTCTCTTCCTCACTATTTCAAAGTATGAAGAAATTATCAAGTTGTCACTACCTTGAAACCTAATATTTATTACCTGTACAAAGATGATAGCCTTTATGATTAAATATGACTATTACTATGAAGCATTTTTAAGCCTTCTTGAAATAATACAGATGGAAGTTTCTGGTAACTAATGACCAAACTGTTCTGGATGGATATCCTATGACTTAGGCATTTGGCAATATGAGTAAACCTATCCACAAGGGTGGACAGATGTAATGGTGTAAATTCATAAATTATAGAAACAAATATTCTATTCATGGTACAAAACACTGTGATCATCTGTCACCACAATTGCCTAGTATAATTAGACAATATTAACTGAATTCTCTACAATGCAAAGCCTTTATAAGTATGTAAACTTCACTGAATATAGTTGTCTGTAATATAATATCAAATTATAAATATTCTCTAAATTTTTATATATGCACATTTCTTGTCATTAAACTCAGTAAAGTTCCATAAAAAGTATTATAAATTATTTACTGAGTAATTCTTTTAAACATCTAAATTAGCAAATAAAATTGACATAGTTCATTTTATAGTGGAGGCTGGGGAAGTGGAAGATGTATTCCAAACATCTTGTGGTACCGGGAAATAAAACAACAACAAAAAAATCTACACAATTGAAGTTGGAAAAGCAGGGCAACCAGATTTAAAGAAGTCCTTGAGATCAAATTAGAATGATGGGAGCTATCCCAAAATGAATGCAGGATGTAACACATTATAGCAGTAGAGTAAAATAAGCCTCCCTCTGTCCATGTAGATATAAACTAACAACTGAGTAAACAGAAAAAAATTACAGTTCTTCTTCACAATAGAATTCTAATAAACAGAAGTAAAAGATGTAACTGTAATAATAACTAGCATTAGTCAAAAACTACAATAATAATTATTTCAGGTAAGATTCATCAATAAATATAAACTTGGCAAAAGTGTGATGAGAAAGAAGATGTCTATACAATTGCAAAATTGTTTTTCACAAAATATTCATTAGCTAAAAAGATAGAAAAACCTATCTTTTGAGTTAAGCAAGATGACAAGCTACTCTTTAAATCAAGTTATGGGTACTAGATCACCAGTTAAATGGATAGCATAATACTTTCTGAAATGACACATACAGAAAAGTACAATATTATTTCAATAACAAGGCTTTATCACCAATTTGATAAATATATCAAATTAATTAGGTGATTAAAATCACAAAAATGTATTATTGCACAGTTCTGGAGGGCAAATGTCCTCAAAATCAAGGTTTCAGAGGAGCAATTCATATTCTGGCACTCACAGGGGAACTTTTCTTGACTTTTTTTGCACCTTCTGCTAGTGGATGTCAGTAATGCCTTGAAACTACTTAACTAACTCCTGCCTGTGTAATCACATGACTTTTCTCACTGTGTCCTTACAGGGCCTTTTTCTCTTCTATAAAAGACACCAGTCAGATTAAATTATGAACCTATCTTAACAACCCCATCTTAAATGTATTTGCATGTAAAGTCCCTATTTTCAAGTAAGGTAACATTTATCTAGAAGCTAGCTAGGCACTAGCTTCTAAAAATATGATCTGAGGAAAGTATTGCAACACAGTTCAGGTGTATCCTTTAAAAAATACACAGTTTGGAAGAAAAAAAAAGAAATCAATTTAATGTGGAAACTTAAATTGGTTTTTGGGCCAGAAAGATATGCATTAGTGAGAGGCTGATAATAATTTTATTATATCAAAAGTTTTATAGTATTTTGTCAATGTTGAATTCTTCATTTCTAAAACTTTTACTGGGCCCATGTAACAATTTACTGTAAAGTATGTGCTGTACAGTGTCAATTTTACAGGTGATCTAATATCTGTCACCTGATTTAAAGTATTGCTTGTCAGTTTGCTTCATTGAAAAGGTAGATTTTTTAATACTTTGTAGCTAATAAATATTTTGCAATTGTATGGACATCTTTCTCTCATATGTTTACTGAGCTTATATTTTTTGTAAGACAAAACAAGTATAAAAGTCAAATCTGTTTTGGAGGTTTTTTTGAAGTTTTTGGTTTTTCTCCAAAAACTAGGAGAAACTGTCTTAATACAGGAAGAAAAGAAAATGTAGTTGGTACCATCCCATAGTACAAATAAAAATATATGTAAGCATTTAAAATAGAAAATGTGCTCTTTGATTACATATTTTATCGGTGTTTATTATTTGCATACAAATGCATAATCACAAGAAAGAAACAATATAGATGCAGATACACATGAAGTCGCTGCATCGCTTACATAACTTGAAAAATAACTATGTACTGAAGAACTAACCTTGCTCAAAAAAAGTTTTATTCTTTGCTTTAAACTCCTATAAGATAATCTGCAACAGCTTGCAATATCTTAGCTAATGAAAGTATTTTCACTTTTGGTTCTTGAACCAAAATATCAAACAGTTAGTTAACAATAGTTTTTGGTGGGGATGTTAGGAATGTATTATTACTTCTGCCTTTGGCAGAATTGTAAGATGTGTTCAGTCTCTCAGGAAATCAGCTAAGACTACGTGACCATGTTGGAAAAAATGCAACATGCTCACATTTTGTTGGAAATACCACTGTAACTAATACTATACAGTACTGCTGGAAGAAACAAATATTCTATAGACTCCACTGGAAGAGTTTATGTGACTGGAAACCTGTAATACATAGAACTCTTCTCTTCCATGTGACTCTTCTATTGATTGATCTTTGCATGATCTCATTGGGCCAAACATAACTGTAAGAGCTTCCATCGTGATCTTTGAATCCTGTAAAAAATTAATGAAAATGAAGGCAGAGTTGTAAAGTTCTCAATTTGGAATAATATGAGAAGTTGAGACTCACTAATTGGAATACACCAGATAAAAGAATCAGGTTTATTTTTAGAAGTGACATGTTTAAGAAGTTCTTTATAAGTAATTAACATGAAATTAGTGAATATATTCAAGATTTTGAATAATTTATTAAACTTATAAAAGTAACAATGAAATAATTAAATTTAACAACTAAAATGACACCCCCCAATTGTTGTGGGACATTTGTTCAAGGAAAAAATGTGGTTGAGCTTCAGAAAAACAGTGAACTTGTCGTATTTAAATACATAATCATTTCATACTCCTTGCCTTGTTTTGAAGTAGCCTTGAAAATCCAAAGCTCCGTAACTATTTTATGTATTAAATCAGTGGCATATCAGCCAGCAGGTAATACAATGGAGTTTGTAAGCCCAAAGCTTCATTTTGATATAATTCCACATTAATTTATAACACCATAATTTGAAAAATTTGAGTCACATAGTTCATGTGTATTTGTATGCATACAATGTGAATAGCCTTTTAAATGTCAGACTTTTGGGTCAAGTAGAAGTAATTGATTAATAATGCACCTATCTTAACTTTAACAATTGAAAAAACTGAGGTTGGCCAAATCTCTAAGAAATAAAAGCTGAAGAATGAGATGTTTAAAGAATATTTTGAAATTTTTCAACATATAGGAAACATCTTAGAATGCAGCACCCTTTCATTAATGTTTGACCATAAAGCTTTGCAGGAGAAGCAGGTAGACATGATGGTACATACCTGTATTCCCTGGAATCTGGGACACTGAAACAAGAAATCAAAAGTTCCAGCCCATACAACAAGTTCCAGCAAAACAACACTGATCTTTCCAGAAAACAAAATTCAATTTGAAGACCCTGGGTTCAACCCCTAGTAATGCAAAAGAAAAAATAATGATAAAACAACTTAGTGACTACTATAATGTATTACAATAAATAGGTATCAAATTTAAAAATAATTTAACCTTAGTTAATTTACACTCTTAATTTTGGAATATACTTTCTAACTATGCATTTACATTTATATGTACATTTTTGAAAATAGATTCAATAGAGAAGAAGCATTTTATATTGCATCTTATTTGAGATTTAGTTCCTTCGAAGAAAATACTGTTTGTTATAAGATTACATTATCTATGCACATTTCAATCATAAAGTACGTATGTTCCTATATCTTTAAATTTTTATTCTATGACTAATTATATTATCCACTTAAAGAAAATATGAGAATGCCAAATTAAGATAAAATGATGAGTGGTGAGAGCTTTAGAAAATGTCAAGTTGTTTTGAAGTAATGCTTCTCACTAGTGTTTTTCTATTCCCTGTACTGCTCTGGAACCTAACATCAATGATGCCTTGCAAAGTAGCCTAAATTAAGTAAATAAGGAATTATGACTTCTTTTTTAGTTATGCAGATTTTACAAACCATCTATAACTTTTTTCCTATCTCTGTATCTTTATTTTATTGCTACCTTTATGCAAATACATATATGCATATATATTAATATTAATGTTTATAATTAATAAATTCTTGTGTTTCATATAGTTCTATATACACAATAAATGGCAAAAAGAAATATAATAATGTATGAAAGAATGCTTAATATTCATGCACAAACTCTTGAAAAAAATAACATCTAAATTTAGTTAATCAAACATTTTATTAGAAAAGACTGTTGTTATATACAGATCATTATGATAAATCATTTCATTTAGTCACTCAACAATATATCCATATAAGAAATGTCACAATACTCCATACATATATACAAATTAATTGCCAATTAAAAAAATAAAAATGTCGAACATTTTAAAAGACTTAAAATAGGATGATATTCTCAGCTCATAATTTGAAAACATCTCGCAGAGAAATTTAATTCACATACAGAGCAACATAGGACTAGCAAGGACATTGTTTGGTTCAAGAAAGGTAGGTGGCTTAAATCATTGGCACAAGAAGGCTTTCTAACAGGACACACATTTCTCCACAATGGCTAACGTTCAGAGTAAGCTGTTGACTGGGAAAGTTTTTCAGCTTAAAGTTGACATAATTAGAGAATCCAAAATGTAATCCCTGTGAGAATGGGAACCAGAATACATTTGGCCAAGCCAAGTAGTGGGCAGCTGAAATCATTTTGTCGTTCTTAAATATATTCAAACTAATTTTGAAAAGAAGAGAAAAAATAACAGCAAAATCTATTTCTTGTGAGAAAAACTATAGTTGTGCTTTGTAACCACACAAAATATGATCTATATATTCTTATAAGTTCTGTAAACTTCTTAAGATTTTTGCCATGATAAATATCCCTACAGTTAATCTTTGAATTATCTACTTTTGTTCCATCATTTAACTGTAGTATTTATCTAGTAAGGGAACTTTGCTATATTTTCCAGAAGTATGATATTTGGAATCTTATAACTAACTCTGTTCTATTCATTTAAAGTAGTAAGAAACTTAGATCATAATATCAAAATGTAACTAACTTTAAAACGATTTTAGAACATCTTTTTATTCACTGCTAAGAACTCATTTCATAAGAGAGAGTGGTGGGCATGAAAGTGACAGACAATTAGACAGAGTTATAAAAACTACACCTTACCCTATCTACTTTATATATTTGTGATGCATAGTAATTGTTTTCAGTTTGGGAAATTGTTACATAAACATAATGCATCTTGAGTATCTTCACTCCCCTTCCCTACCTGTCCTATAACATTCTATCTCCAATACTCTGCCTTCTTTGAAATTTAATAATGATGAGTTAGTGTTTAAAGCAAATGTTGCATTTACTTTGAATGCCATGTCAAATAGAAAATTGCTACAGTATTTGACATGTACATTTTCAGAGTTTATGATTTTGCTCTTTACTTGAAAATATAATCAAGTTCCTTAAGAAACTTATAAAATCTGTCCAAATATTTTGATGTTTTTGGAAAAACATGGATAAGCTTGAGATTGCTTCAAAATTGCCAATTAATATGCTAGTTCAAAATAACTGTCTATTATTCATAACATGACAATCAAAAGTCATTCTTCAATATGCATTTATTTTTATTGAGACTTCTTCTGTGTTTATTAAACTATATCCTTTATAATTTTTGTTACTAAATGATCCCACTGTATGTAAGACAATGCTTTCATGCATTAATTTAATTCTAACATGAAAATATTAATTTTTGCAACTTAAACACCTCGACTGGTTTTCAAAATCTACTACTCCTAATTTGTTAATATGGCTAGGATCATACAAAAACCATTCAAAATGATATATTTGATTCGATAACAATTTATACTTTTTAGTTTTCTATTTCCAAAATACTATCAATACATTTTGTCTTTATTTCAATGAATTTTAATATATATTTATTTCTTATATAAACCCGGAATGACTTGTCAAGAGAACATCATAAATATGTAACCATTATCCAAGTGACTTTCCACTACTTATTGAACATCAGAGCCTTCTAATTTTATGATTATTTTCACATAAATTACTTTCTTACTTATAATATATTTTAGTTCATATTGTCTTTTTGCCAGTATTTAATTGCATTTTATCATGGTCCTATAACATTAGATATTTATAATTTTAATTATTAAAATTATACAACATAGGAAAAATAAAGATGGAGTTATCCCAAAATGTGAGGTCAGAAGTACAAGAAAGATTTAAGCAATATCTACCTTCAAATAAATTGTTGAATCATACAAGCTGTGCATCCTTTGGCCAAAACATATTGAAATACCATCTATTCAAAGCTTGCTACACACTAAAATCTCCATGGTGAAATTTACAACTTCATTTTCAATCACACAAATATCCACCAGAGTCCCATAATCTGCAAGTTCCTTTCTCAAAGAATGTTTATCTCTGTCTCTATCTCTGCCTCTATCTCTCCTTTAATAAATAAATATCCTACATATTGATGATAAATATCCTATATATTTGTCCTTTACATATATTCTAATATACATATATATGTATCACCCAAGCACTTTCTTATGAAATAGCTTTCTACTCTGTCTCTATTAATCTAAATTCCTCACACAAAATGACACGATGCTCCTCTTATTTTTTTTTTTGCCTTTAAAATTTGAGATCTATAAGATCTAGGAACACATTTGAACATTTTTGTCTAATAGTTACAAGTATGATCAGCTCAAAGAAACTCTGCTTCTTGATCAGTGTGCCTGAATTTCTCTTCAAGATCATGCGAAGTTGTTATATTTAATTGCTCTTAGCTACAGTTTTCTTTTCTGAAGGTTTCAGTTATAATGGTTTTCACAAAAACTTTGGGCAAAATAATTTTAGAACACAGATGAACATGTAAGTGAAGGTACTGGCATAGTAATTTATTAAAAATATCCTGAATGTTGTTTATTTTTACCTAAAAGTATGTAAGGCACACACCTAGATTGTACAGATTAACTCTTTTTTAATGAAACCTGTAGCTGGTTACATTATTAGTGGAACTTCGGGTTGATGATGTAGTATTAATATAACTAATACAATATACATTGATCGCCAACTCTCCACCTATTCAGGAAAAAGCATGAGAGTACATCTAGGGGTAAAAAGGGGGAAATGGAGATATTTTCTTGAATGCATTTTAATTTTATTTGAAAATGCAGCATTAAATCAGTAAGTATACAATAATCAGTCACATTAAAAGTTTGGATAGACAGTATAGAAAATTATGAAGTTGCTTGATTGTGTCTATGAAAAAATACAACCTAATAGGAGGAGAATTGGGGCTATCTTCGGTGTTGAACTATTACATAAAATAAATGTGCAAAGTAGATGCCTACAGAGAGAAAAAGCACATACCTGTGAAACAAAATCCCATGCAAAGTCTCTGAACTAAAAGTAATGTGAGGAGTTAGAAGAAAGAGAACAAAATCTCAAATATTTCAAAAGATAAATAATACCTGGCCATTAAACAACTTCAATACACAGAAGTGGAAATGTTAAGTTACAAGAAGATGGGGATTAAAATTAATCTTTCTCAACTTCAGCACATAATTGGCTTTTAGCTCCAGATAACTATTTGATGTATAAATATGCCTTGTGTTTAAATATCATTCATGGCCTTTACTGCAGGGATTCAAAGCACGGACTCCACTTTGGAACCCCCTACGCTATTTCCAGAGGTTGCCAAAGCCACCTTGGTAACCTTTTAAGCACTACATTAAAACATGAAAATATGGTTTGTGGCAAAGTATTCCAATCAGAGAAATGAGTACTGAAAAGTGGTTTTGGTTATGTTTGCTACAAATAACATGCTCAAATATTTTTTAAAGTTTCAATTACTCACAATGAAAAGTTTACTGGGATAAATTAAAAAATATTGACAATAATAAGTGTTGGTAAGGATGTGGATCAACACCTCCTATATATACCAGTGGTATTTGGTACAGACAAACTGAAAAAATTGATCTTTAATTATGTGAAATGTTTTGCTTTTCACCAGGCTCACTTGAAAGTACATCGTTAGCACTTCAAAGATGCAACAACTAGGATCTCATCTTACTAAAAAAATTTTGCACATCGAAAAAAATTACCAACAGAGTAATAAGAAAACTCACAGAGTGGGGAAATATGTTTTCCAATTGTCCCTCAGACAAAGTGCTTTTATTGAGAATGTGTAAATAATGAAAAAAAGCAAGATCTCCAAATTTAAAGACCCAGTTCAAAAATGGGCATCTGAGATGAATACACAGTACTCAGATGAAGAAATATAAATGACAAATAAATGTATGAAAGAATGTTGGACATCATTGATCTTCCAAGAAATGCAAATTAAAACAATACTAAGATATCAATTCACTCCAGCAATAATGGCTAACATCAAGAAATTAACCAATAACAAATGTTGGCAGGGCTTTGGGGAAAAATGAACCCTTCTACATTGTTGGTGAGAATCAGCTGTGGAAATTAGTGAGCAGATTACTAAAAAAACAAGGATTAGACATTCCATTCCACTCAGCTATTCTCCTTCTGTTCATTTTCCCAGAAGAATTTAAAACATCATACCACAGCAATATATGTGCACTCATGTTTATAGTTGCATAATTTGTAAAAGCCAGATCTTGGAAACAATCCAAACACCCATCAACTGTGGAGTGGATAAAAACATGTGAAATTATTACATAGTGCAATATTACTCAGCCATAAATAGTGATAAACTCAAGGATGTAAAAGGTAAATGGAGGCAACTAGAAACCATGCTCATAAGTGAAATAAATCAGACTTGCATGTGTAAAAAACTGAAACCCCGTCATTGTACTATTTAATTCTAACATGAAAATATTAATTTTTGCAACTTAAACACCTCGACTGGTTTTCAAAATCTACTACTCCTAGTATTGTCTCACAGTGTAAGAAACTGAAAAAGTAAATAACATCCAAAAGTTACAAAATAGATATAGTTAAAGGTAAAGAAACTGCTGAAAGGAAAATTATACTGTTTGATTAATCTTTCATGCCTGTATCTAGTAACCTTATCAACTCTTTTGAAGATTACAATATTCAGTATAATAGCCGTTGTTAAATTTCTATCACCTTGTTTTGGAATCCTGTATCACTGTTGTTTCTTGTTGTTGCTGTCATCATGTTGCTTTTATTCATATTTTGTGATTGCTGATCTGGTTCTTGATTTTACTGATTTTTAATGTAAAATAAAAAAATTAAGTGCATTGTTGACAAAAGGCAAATATATATGAATACATTATAGTATTTTCTAGATATTTCTTGAAAATAGAAGGACTATTGAATATATGTTCACACATAAACATACACTGAGAGACTGAAATAGACAAGGACAGAAAGAAAATTGATAAAGATTCCAAAACATAAAGCCATCAGAATATTAGAAGACATTTATGTCATCATTTTTTTCACTTTCAAGATATCAAAGCTCAAGACTGATAAACACCTATGAATATGAGTGTGACACACATAAGTTTAATCACAAACATGTACAATACATGTGTATTTATCATACATATGCATGCATACAATATTCATATGCATGTACATGTGATTGAGAGACAAACATAAATTTCTAATAAATGGTATTTTCTCATGTAAGTGTAGACATAACTGGTGAGCATTATTAAAACACACTCACAGGAGCCAGATTTTATAGGTTAAAACAGTAGCTCTGATGTCCATATTCATTTATTTATTTATGATTCAAGGTCTCACCATATTCAGGGTGGCCTTAGATTCATTATAGCCTATGCGGGTTTTAAATTTGCAGTGATCCCACTTCCTCAGCCCGCTGGGTACAAGGAGGGGTATCACCATCCTCAGCTTCTGATGCCTACTTTCAGAAAATAGTTCTTCATGGCTCTTGCACTTCTGTTGAGAGTCTGAGTAAAAGCAGAGATTAAACTTCAAGGATTATCTTTTCAAGGACTTTGGTAGAATGAAATATAGTGGTAAAGAGAAAATTGTCTTTTTTAAGAACAAAAACCAGCTTTTCTGTTTTGAAAGATAAAAGCTATTAACTTCATCCAGATAGAAGCCAAGTGTATTAATGCCCTGTACTATTTCAGATTCCCAATAGTACAATGGCGGGGTTTCAGTTTTTGAAACCATACATGTGCATACATCCTTCTTTGCCCATTTTTAAAAATCTCTGTTAGATTAAAAAGCTGGAGAAATTTGAGAGAATGATGAATTTAATATGGCTTGCTCTGCTATGAGAAATAAAGACTTTTATCTCTGACTTAGAAATCTAATATTTTCTGTTAGGACCATGAAACTGTATTAGAGAATCTTTGTAATTTGTAAATAGAGCACAATTTCAGACCATTTTGCGTTATTGACATTTACTAGTTCTGTGACATTGGATGCTACATTAATCTCCTATGACTCTATGTCTTAAAAGCACTAGACAATTTAGAATCATTTTCCTGAAATTCTCCTATTTTCCCAAGGCTTTTGCCAAGTCAAGGAGAAATTGTAAGTGGGAAGAAACCAGACTGTCCAGACAAGTATGAAAAGGACAGTGGAAAGTGGATAAACAAATGTTGTCTTCATGCCCATGTGCCATGAACTCAGACCTTCAAAATGCTGGTCATACAACAGGACAAAGGAAACCAGTGATGTCACTGCTATGTAGTTCAATCTAAACAATGTATTCCTTTCAACAATAGCGCGTCAGTCCATACAGCTGCCACTGGACACTTTCAGAGCTCTCTGCCCATTTCTCAGTGTGGCTCACCACCTCCAGGTCCTCTTGTCCTGCCTGCAGCCACAGAACTCTAGTGATTTCCTGTCTTGGCCTCAGACCTGCTGATGACAGCAGTCTAGCTTGGCATCAGTTAACATTCTGAGTACCTTGCGGACTCTTTTTCAGCCTGCCAGTGACTATTTTTTTTAAGCTATTAAGTCTCACTTAGCCCTGGCCTTTCCTGTTGATGCCTTAATAAACCTTGCATCACACAACATCTCTAAGTACTTGTTTTCTTTTTTCTTTTTGGTATTTTGGTGACCTTTTCCAGTGCCCCTGCACACTCACGCTGTGGATTAGACATCCTTTTGTAGCAAAATGTCATAAGGGGATGGCACTGGAAAAAATGAACATTCATTTTGTCATAGCTCTGAAGACTAGAAATCTGGCATGACATTGTCCATGTAGAAATACTTCTCCAAGACTCTGCATTGAATTATCCCTTGGTATTTACTACTTTCTTATGATGATTATGCATATTTGACATTTCTTGACTTGTGGCTGTACCATTCCATTCTCTGCCTCTGCCATGACATGTCATTTTCTCTAAGTGACCACATGTCTGTGTCTGAATTTTCCTCTTCTTATAAGGATATGATTTATATTTTAAAAAGGTCCACCAATACTAACATCACCTCTTTTTACAAGTGTAACAACAATTTTTTCCAAAGAAATTCATACTCTGTGGTAATGGGAGTTTGAGCCTCACTTATCCTTTTAATGAATACAATCAATTCACTGCAAATATATTGTATAAACTCTCAGTTCTTCTATTTCATGCTATTTCATGCTTATGTGAGAATAATTATTTTAACATCATGGATGAGACACTGTGAGTAAAATCCATGGGTTGTACAATTATGTTATCTGTTATAACATTCCTGTTGTTATATATATATATATATATATATATATATATATATATATATATAAATATATAATAAAAATCTAATTCATTTGTCTTTCTGGAAAAACAGATATTGAAACCCAAAAATAATTTTAAAATTAATTAAATGTTACATATACATCATTATAATTGACAATGTTCACAAAATCTAATTTTGTATTAAATTAGTTATTTTAAAATTGTTTGTGTGCAAAGTGCAGCCTTTATATTTCACAACCTAAAGAGAATATAGAAATTCTGAATTAACATATATTACATGTATGGATAGAAATTCTAAGAGCTTTAGAAAATGTCAAGTTGTTATTCATTGATTAAAAAATTGTTGATTCAGCTCTTAAAAAGCTAATGACACCTGTAAACACTTATAAAAAGTATAAAAAATTAGTAATCATTGTATATGTAATGTAGCTTTATACTACTCATGAATATTATGAAGAAAATGTCATTTAAATTACAAATACTTGTTTTGTAATTTATCCTCTCTTAAATATTTGAATATATGTGGACCTCGCATTTCTATACAATTTAACAATAAACTTGCCTACTATTCTGAGAATTCTTATTTTCCATGAGGAGATTCCATCCTAAGAAAATTTATATATTACCTTAGCACTCAATGAATCATGGACCTAAGTGCTACCATGTCTCAAGCATTGTATTTTGCTTTTTCTTATGACAGTGTTAGTACATTATTGTTGTCCTGTACATTAAAGATGGTCATGTTTTACACTTATCTTGAAATTGTAATAACAACATATTCAAAAATAGAGCTAGTTTTTTGTAAATCCCAGTAGATATATTTTATTGTGCTATGCTTGAATTTATAAAGTATAAATAATAAAAGTTTGAAATTATAATGTAAATAATAATTTTATATGGCTAAAATGAACTGAAGGAAAATTAGAGTAAAATTTTTCTATGAAATTATCTTTCCAGATGAATTTATATTGCAATAACAAACATATTTAGTGTATTAGAATGTTATGTTTCATCATTAGTTATACAATATTGAAATTTGGGTCAAATTTATTATTTCTATTCTTTAACAGTATTAAGATATCACTTTAACAAACAGATACAGATAATAAACAACTATACTGATGAATAAATCAGCATTAACTTTGCTAACCAATTAGTCAAGATTAATGCATGAGCAATAAAATATATAATAAAATTCTAAATAAAATATTATTCTAATATGTAGCAGTAGTAATCTTTCACTATAGCACTGGTGTAAAGTTCAGGTACAAGTGCTATGCTTTGTGAATCTGCCTTTATTCTTCTTTGGACACTGGTAATTCTCTTTGACCATATAAATCATATCTCAAATCACACAAACCCTAACCATGAAAACAAATAGTTTATTTTCTATTAATTATTAGATTCTCATATCAGAATTTAAAATACAAAACTCTAAGTTTTAGTGCAATATTTGATCATTTAAATTTGTTCTTTTTTACTAGCTTAATGATTCAGCAATTGTTTTAATTATTCTAGCAACTCTAGTTATGAATGTGACTTCCTTTCAGGGCTTAACAATAGATGGATAGCATAGTCTAGGAAGAATGTACTTATTGAAAAATATAAGAATATAATTTGGAATAAAATATCAAAGAAATTCCCATTTTCAAATGTTAGTAAAATCTCTCTTAAAAAATGGTTATTTCCCACTCTATGTATAGGCACAATTAAGCTCTGCTTAATTCATGTTTTTTAGAACATTGCTATTTCTAGCTTTTAGTATCCCAATTTGTTTATGAAAACAGTTACTTGCTGAAGGCATATACGTAAATTGGCTGCATACTGTTATTCTTTTAAACAAGAGAAAAAATAAAGAAGTAAAAACTTTATGATTCAGATATATGTCTGGAAAACAAAATGAAGAATGGATTGCATTTTATAATTGTCATATTATTTTGATTATCATTGGTTTTGAATTTCTGTATGCAATTGAAGACTTTCAATATACCATACAAATGTCAACATTGAAATAAGAATATTTAGAAGGGTGTTAAGAATTTGAAAAACTACTAGCCTCTAACTCTCTAATATGCTATTGGTTTAATTTGCATTTTTGAGAAACCTGAGGATCCTTTGAGGGGGAAAGCTGAAATTTTAATCAAGATGTTTTATCATCTTACCAAATACTTAACATACACACATCTATACATTGAGGAATAAAATAAGGAACTGAAGAAATATTATATTTCTGGGAAAGACTAAGACATGGATTTGGCAAAGATTTTCAAACTGAAATAGTGGACTGTAATCTTGAACTACAGTCAAAGTACTCTGACTGTAGTATTTTGGGCAGTCAGTTCTGAGTCTAATTATTAAAATGTGTGGAGAATAAATCTGTAAATCAAATGTTGCCCTGAAGAGAAAGATAAGGATATTTTGACTTAATGCAGAGAAACGAATTCATAGACATCTAAAGATCAAAATGCCATCTGTCTGCAGCATATTTTAACCAGAAGTTTCAAAATGCACGATCCTAAGGCACAAAGTGTTAAGAATGAGGCAGTAATCTTGGAAAAACTCATTTTAATATTTGAAAAATTATAGAATGCAGTACTGAAGTTGTGATTAATTTTATAATCTCCATGGGAATGCAAAGGGCCCCATTTAGCTAACATTAGCACTATTAGTATGGAAAGAAATAAAGTCATTAAAATGGGTAGCAACAGTGGCATCATGATTTGATTTTAGGGAATTGCTTAAAAACACAGATCAATTTGGCTGCAGATGATTAATCATGTAGTTCCAAGCAATGAAATTTTTAGACAGCCTGACATTGTCTTAGTTAAATTGTATAAGCACAACTAAAGCAATTATCAGGTATAGAGCTAAATATTCCTTTTGGTGTAAGAAATTTCTTTTCTCATGAATTTGGCACTCAGATCGGCTGTCTAGCCTCACCTTGAGATCATACTCTTACGTGAAATAAATCCACCACACATGTGTAAGTATCACATTGTTTCACTGGTGTGAGAAATCAAAAGTGTAAATATGGACTAAAGTGTATAACAAATATTATGAAAAAGGAAGAAATTGTTCAAAAAGAAGGGGAACTGGGAAGGGAGGAGGGGCAATGGAAGGAAGACAAAAAAACAAACAACAAAAGAAAGATAAAATGGAAACAAATCTCTATAAATAAGGAAGGGAAAAGGGATTGTATGGAGGGAAAGAGATTTGAGAAAAAAAGAGGAATCAAGATATAATTTGTGCTTGTACAATTTACCTGTAATGAATAGGATCATTATGTATATATAAATTATACCAATAAATTTAATAAAAAATAAATATAATTCAAATGTATGGTTAAAAACTTTAATCTATTCATAAATTTCAGAAATTATGTAGAATAGAAGACTCCATCATAGTTTCCAAATCTTTCTTTAAGCAGATAAAATTACCTTTACAATGAAAACACTTGTGGATGATTTTTCTTCATGTACAGAAATTGTGTACCATTGAATTGCATGAAAGCAGAGAGAATTATCACTCAGTATCACTTGAAAGACAGACAGATAGATGTCTTTGCTATTGTTAATAGGTACAAATTGAAATACAGAAACTTCCTGTATTTGGAAGCATTCAATATGGGATTGAATAGGGGAGCATTCAATCAAGCTAATTACTAGAACCCAACTTTTTTGTTCCAGAAGAGACAAAGAACCATCTAAAAACATAAATTTTGATCAAATTTTAATTTAGTTTGTACCAGAAGCACTATGAAATGATCCAACATTATTTTTCAAGAATTTTATTTTATTTTATTTTATGATGCACGTTTAACAATGTATCTGATTTTCACATTACTGTGAAATATTCAAAAGAAATACTGAATATCATTAATCAGTGTCACTTTAAAATAAAATAAGTGTGATTTATTTGATTTGATTCGTACTCTATTGTCATTCAATTACTAGCTTGGCAAGTATGAAAAAATTGATGCATTTTAGAAAATGACCAGAGTTTTGTCACTTAATCAGTTAGACATGTCAAGGTTGACTCCTCTCTGAGAAGTTATGTCTTGTAGAAAAATATTAGCTACAGAATTGTATACATGTGGCTAAAATGGTTTCTTCAATGTCTGTTCATCCTTACAAAATTATAAGGATATTTTACAGAAAACTTATTTTATTACTCCACCCTAAATTGAATATTACCTATGGCATGAGATAGAAAATAAAATTATTTCTTATACTATTTTAGTATGTATAACTGGTTATTAAATCATATTAGGGTTCTATAAATCAGTAGACTGACTATACAATAATATAATATATTTTCATAAAGAAAAGAGCAGATTTCAAAGTCTCTAAATGTAAAAGAATGATAAATAAACAGACATAAATTAAGCTGATTTGATTACTCTATATTGTATAAATGTGCCAAATTATTATACAGGACTGACAAAATATGTAGTTTTATGTACAAAACTGTTTAGAAAAATAATTCAGTTATCATTTATATCCAGTATTATGTCATAATATTTCATGTAGTCAATATCTTTGGTCTTTCATACATGGTTTCCTTGCTTGCTATATTTATCACATTTTAAAATATTTTGTTAATGTTTGTATTAAATTAATTAATCACTTTTTAATTAACCACATATATGTACAGATAACCCATTGTGTGCTCATCACAGTTTAACATTCTATTTATGTTTTTCAACTAAAAAATTGAGTTTAAAAGTACATTTGAGAATGTAATGTTAAAATACAATTTGCATATATTTCTTGTGTATAACATGATGGTTGAAGGACATAGAATGTTTAAGTTCAGGTCTTGAGTGTCCCCAAAACACACATGTGTTCATAGGAGGAAATTTGGAAGGTGACTGGGTCATGGGGATGCTACAGTTGACTTCATGTTAGGAGGTGCAGCCTGCTTGGAGGTGTGACCCTGGGATCACAGCCTGAAAGAATGCCTTCTTCCCTGGAGTTCCTTGTTCTCTTTCTGCTTCCTGCCCCCATCATCTGAGCAGCTTCCTCCACCCAGGATCTTCTGCTATTCCATTTTTGCTTTACAGTAAGTAAACATATGCCAGAATAAAATTCTCCTCTTAAATTGCAATTATTAGGGTATTTTGTCCTAGGGACAAAAAAAATGATTAACTTGTACACACGTTGTGGAATGCTTAAGTCTAGATAAGTAGCAAATACGTCTTTTAATTACTAGGGTTATATAGGCCTGATTCAAGGAACTTAGACAGTTGTGTTAATAGAATAAAACACAAGAGAAAAACAAACAACACAATTTTTTGGAATGGTCAGTGCTATGGAGAACACAAATTAGAATAAAAAGATAAGGAGGGACTTGATCCTTTCACTGCCTACCCATAATTTCTATTAGCACTATTCACTTGTATGCATAGAAAACATCATATTCTATCTCATAAACACGTTTAAGTATTACATATCAGTCAAATTAAATTGTTTAAATAGTGAAGGATATGCAGAAAATGGCAGGTATGTTCACTAGAAAACAATAGTCTCTTCTTCAAGAAACTTCTAAAAAAAATCTGTGAATATCTAAGAAGAAATTACTCCATGGTAAATGTGTATCCAGTTGAGCTATTAATTGGTTTTGTTTTGTGTAGAGATGGTAATAGTGAATTTAATAGGGTTAGGATGACAAGAGATATGATGCAATATGATATCAATTCTCTGCATTTCACTTAGAATGTATTATTATAATTTGAATTATATATTTGCTTGTATAAAGCATAATTTTATAATCTTTCATTTGACATTTACCATTATAAGGACTATCAACCTACAAAGGAAGGAATGCATGTGGAAATATTCTAAGCAACAAATACGCTTATTCCAGTAATATAACTTCCTTATTTCTTTGACAATGTTTAATTCTCTTATCACTTATCAAGATCATTTTTTCATTGTTACTTTGTTTAGTGCAGGGCATCTTACTCATAAAGATGTTAGGCACCTCATAACTACATATTAACTCCTCCTGGAAATTTTGACAGGGTATAGATAACTGTTTCATAGAAAAATTTGCCCAAATAAATAAATTCTTTTTTGTCTTAGGGTTTCCTTTAATTGTCACTCAGTTAATTATGTGTCTTCATCAATGTGTAATCATGTGATAGTTAACTGATGTGTAAACTTTCACCAGATCCAACACTTCCTCAGTCTCTCTATGAAGATGGGGGTGGAAATACCAAGTGTTTTCATAAACAGTTTTAATAATGAAAATACTTCTTGATAATTTAAAGGCTAAGTTCCAGTTTGTTTTTTTTCTTAACTTTCAATAATATTTTTATCCTTGTGTAGCCACTACTTTCAATGGTATTTGAGATATTTTTATTAATAGTAACTGCATCCTCCAAAACCTTGATTTTAAAATTTCCTTTCTCACATCTCAGTTGGCTTTTTAAGTCTTATAGATTCTAGCACATATATTTAAACATTCATTTACCTGGCCTCTCAGTTATTAAATAGTATGATGACAAAACCATTCACTTTAACATAACCTTTTTGACTCAACTAGAAGCCTATGAAGCAAACAAAATTGGTCTTTGGAATAATCAATTATTTTGCTCTTTAATGTTTCACTGAGGTCTCCTAGAGAAACTTTAACTACATTACTTCTGCAAATAAAAAAAAAGCTGACATTATTCTTGAAAACAGCAACAAAGAACATGTAGAGTTTTATAAATAATGAAATGTGGCAGAATCTTCAGGTATTTTATAATAAAGCTATACAACAGACACTTTTCTAATCACTTACCTGAGCAGATTTATTCATCACAGAAGTATTTGTATGCATGATTTTATCATATAATGATTTTAGTATGTTTTATTCTTATCATCATAGTTTATACAGTGAAAACTATAGTGTATACATATGATGTAAGTTGTTTCAGATAAAAGTGAATAGTTAAAAAGATACAAGCAATTTGGTTTCCAACTGAATTTCTAATCTCTAATTCTTTAATATCTGCTGATTAAATTTACTCTAACTTCTTACAGTCTATCACTTATTCTGTAATCATTGCTCCCTATTTATTTTTCATTTTAGGCAGTTACTTATTTAACCATGCAAATATATGTAATTATTTGAGAACATCAAATCTATACAAGCTACTTTTGCACATATAACATTAATATTTTGAAACTGTTCTACCCATCTATATCCTATCTTTCACTGGTACTGACTCATAGAAATTTTTGTTACATTAATTTTTGCTCTGTTTTTCTCAATTCACTTTATATTTTACTGGGTTATTTCATATATATATATATATATATATACACATATTTATACACACACACATATGCCTTAATTATGTCTTCATGAAACTATCATAATTATTTTTCCTTAAATTTTAAGTGAACAAGCATCTTTAAATGCTTCTGCAAATACATTACTTCACTGTATCTATATCTCAATAGCTCTGATTCTACCATTTCAACATCAGTCTAACCAAATTTATAATTTGTGTTACAGTTACCATCCACTATGTTCATCATATATACATTTAACATGTAGTTTTTAGTCTCTTCAAGTTCTTTTATGCTGTTTTTTAGGTGGAGTGTTAAATCTTCTCAACATGGATTCATAGCATGGGTAAAGCCACATTTTTCAGAGGAGTCAGTTTTGGCAAAGATAAGCCACACAGAAGTCTGGGTTTCTAAAAGGGAATGAACTATTTTCTCAATGTATAAAGCCAACTTATTAGCAAGAAGAAAGAAATCTTGACAAATAGTTCCCCCCCACACAAAAAAGGCACATTTTGGAGTGCACAAAGAGAATTAATGTAGCAGAGCCATCAATATTAAAATATATATATATATACCCAGAGAGAGACAGAGACAGAGAGAGAGAGAAAGAAATGACTTAAAAGATTGATAGTATTAGTACTCAACTCTAGGGCAAGACACACATTAATGACTAAACAAAGAGATTACTTTTATTTTAACTTAGATTTCAAAATATTTTATGTAACTAGATTGGAAAACACAATGAATAGCTGCACTTACAAAAAATTATTACACTTAAAAACACATTACCATTAATCTTTCACAAAATACTCACCCTCACCTGAGATACATTATCCCATCAGTTTAGCCATTTTTAGATAGTAATAGAAGTAATCCTTCATTAATGTCCCAGTTGTGCTGTCATGACTGCCTCAATGTCCTAATAATTTACCTTACATGGTCATTTTAATTCTGCGGAAGAGCTCGAAATTTATGCTGCAGGTTCAGTAAATAAAACACACATCATTCTTTGACAAACTTTCTACCATATGATACTTGGCAAAAGCATTCACCATGTTTGATCATAATTCATGCTGATTCTCAAGAAAAAAGGGCTTCAAGATCTGCATTGATAGGCGGTAAGAATAATAGCATAATTTTGTTTTGAAACGGAAATATTTTGAAGAGTATTAATGATAATGTGTTTTTTTCAGTAATAGTTTCTTAGTTTAAACATCCACAATACAGTATATTTCAATCACCCAATTTGTTGAGCTCTAACTACAAGTTGAAAATTTTTACTGTATTAAATTATTTAACATCAGTGTTTCTTGAGATCCACGCCACGTTGGAACTTGGGGCACTGGGAGAACAAGCAACCAGCTCACCACTCTGGTAAGTGGCTGCTCCAGGGCAAGAAGCATTAGTGTTTCCTGAGATCCACAACATGTTGGAACTTGGGGCACTGGGAAAACAAGTAGCCAGCTTGCCACTCTGGTAAGTGGCTGGCATATGGGGTAAGAATTAAACTGGAAAAATTAGCAAGATGCTGTACAAAAAATAAAGAGCTTGCACCCTTGTACAAAAAAATAAGATATATAGACTTATAGCTCATTCTCATTGAATAGCAATAAAGTGTGATTAAAATAAAATTGAAAGAAAATGCTACCAAGATAATTGGTAGAAGTCATTCTAAAATGTTGTGAAGATTTCATAAGAATTTATTATTTAATACTTACAGAAACTGTAAGTATTTATGTTGGCGAGAATAGATATAATACGCCTATTTTCTTTGTTCATAAAATGCAATGTCTCATGCATTTGTTGCATGCATTAACAATTCCATTATAAAAAAGCTAAAAACAATTGAAAACAGCAGTGCTTACACAGAAAGCTAAAACTATAAGGTTTAGAAATAACTTTAAATATTTTTCATCCATAATTATTTAACTTTTGGAAAACTGACCTATTCATTTTTATTGTTTTTCAATGAAGATACACAATAAATATTCTATTTCTGAGTAGTCACACATAAACTTAAGTCTTCATTATTGCTGAAAATGTTAATACAGTTCATGAGTAAAGTTATTCAGTCTCAAAATAAATATGAATAGATTTAAATGTAAAGCATGAAAATTTTTCATAATTTAGATGGCCTTTTCAATGTTATTAAACTTAATTTTGGAGAGTTATACAGTGCTTGTTTTAGGCGGAGCCAAAGGTTCAGAGAGAAAAAAGTAACTGGTAATTATAACACAAATATTGAAGAGGAAATATTTTTCACAAAAAAATGACCCTGAATATCTAGGTAAAATCTATATACTTACCAACAAAATTATTTGAGAAACTGCCAGTAGTCTGAGCCAAAGCACAATAGAAAAAAAAAATCCAAAAATATTATATAACCCTGTGTATTGTTCATACAAAGGCAAGAAATTACCTGGTGCTGACAGCCAAACTAGGAACCCTAATAATTTATATATTTTCTGTGATCTGAATGCTGTACCACTGGCCTCTTAATTCAGTTGCTGAAGACCAGATGCTACGATGATTATGACAGAATGTGAACTCTTTCAGAATTGATCAGGCCTTGGAGCTCAATAAATGAGATTATTACCCCTATAAACAGACTGTAGGAAGCCGTCTTTCTCTGAGTGAGAACACAAAGAAAGATATGTTCTGTGAACTGAACTGTGGGCCTTTACCAGACAACAAATCTACTGTACTCTGATCTTTTACTTTCAGCATCCAGATGTGAAAGAACTAAATTTCTATTTTTTATACCCAGTTGGTGGTATTTTTATGGCATTGCTGATGGTTTAAGACAATACTGGATAGATTACCCAGGATAGTCTTGTCTCAGAAGTTAAGAATTTTGTGTGCTATTCTGAATGTGCCTATATGTCCACCTAGAAAGTCAGAAATAATATGCGTGAGGCATTCAAAATCTAAATTACCTGTATTCTAGAATAAATTTCATAAATATTTGCAGGAAAAAATGAATAAATTTCTCACCAAAAAAATCCACAGTTCTACATATTTACTTTCAATCCAGAGATAAAGCTCAGTGGCGTAAGAGCTTGTCTGGCAAGCACAAGGTTCTGAGTTTGATTCCTGGTACCAAAAAGCAAAACATTTTCAAACTTTTCCTTATTCATATAGCTGCCAAAAATGAACTCATACAATATACTTGGCTTTCTACAGACAGTATTTGATCAAGTATATTATATTGCTCTTATTTTTTAAAAAATCTGTAATTAGCAGACAAATTCATATGCTTTGTATGAATTTGATAGTTAACACAAATATGTCCTAAATACAGTATTACATCTGAATATTTTTGTACAATTACATATGTGCATGAATATGGTCATCTGAATCAAAGAGTAAGAGAACTTAAGGTTAAGAATACATTAATTATGAAAAATAACTCAAAATATTTAAACAAAAATAAATAAATAAATAAATTAGAAGGTGATTTAGAAGAGCAAAAAATTCCTTTAGATATCTCTCAGGATTTATGCTATTTAGTGAAAAGTGACATGACATTTTTCTAAGAAAACAGCAGTAAAGAATGTTAAGTATTTAAGTTTATTATCATGATATTTTTTATAATTGACACAAATGGAATTTAGTGACAGAAAAGAAAAAGAAAAAGCCTACAATGGCTTTCACTCCAAAGATATTTTAAATGAAAAATTAAATAGTCTACTGAAATATTTAAAGTAAATTTATCTGTGTGTAATAATTAGATTATGAAAGATTAAATTTATATGATTTCATGTAAATGCGAACACATTATACAGACTTAAGAAATTATCATGCCCTATTTAAGCAATATAAATTAATCAAAATATAAACTGTCAGAAAGAAGTACATTAGTGGTTAGTTAAAAGTATGTTCACCTGAAACAGAATATTATAGGTGCTGGGGATTTAGCTCAGAGGCATAAGCGCCTACCTTGCAAGCACGTGGTCATGAGTTCGATCCTTGGTACCAATAAAAAAAAGTCTCCTAAGACATAATACTGTAATAATTTCAAATATATATTGAGATATTTATAAGAAAGTAAAAAATGTATGATAGTAAAAAGTATTTAAAAACTAAGCACCTGAAACCTGATGGTGTTGGGTAGTGTTTAGTTAAATAAAATAATACAAACAATCATAATAAAAGTATTTTCAAATTCACAATATTTTAACACTGTATCTGACATTATAGGCAAGTTCAAGAAGCATCGAGACTACTATAGCATCTCTTGAAATACTGTTCAATGTGAAGTCAAATAATTTACTTAATCTTACTGTGCAATTGATCCTTTTGAGCTTATCTACTGTGCAGAGAAAAGGCATTCACTTCATGATGAATATCATAATGAGTTTATATTAAGGTGAAATTTTGACATAATATGGAAAAATATATGCTTATATTTATGACAAGTGAAATTATGTAAAGTATGTAAAACCAAATATTGAACAGGTTTTGACATAAACTTGAAAAAATGAAACACCGGCTGGGGATTTAGCTCAGCAGCACAAGTGCCTGCTTTGCAAGCGCGAGGTCGTGAGTTCGAGCCTTAGTACCAAAAAAAAAAAAAAAAGAAGAAGAAGAAGAAGAAGGAAAAGATGAAACAGCTCATACAGATGATGAAGATCATCCTAGTTTCTAGAACTTAAAACTTGTTTCTAGGCTTAAAAATGTTTAAGTATGAAATATAGATAATTGAAAGTTATACCATCGGTTCATGATACATGTTTTACTTTTTATTTGCTTAGTCATTCCAATAAAAGGATAGAATTCACATCACACATCAATTTTTCATGCTAATTACACAGATTTTGAATTATCTGGAAATCCTGAACTTTTGAATGATCTCCTTAACTGGCTAGTGTAATAACTGACTTTGAGCAAAACACACACAGTGAATTCCTTGTTTCTTAGAGTTAACAACTGACAAATTAGAGCCTTCAGGTGTGTATGTATGTGATATGTGTGTGTGTGTGTGTATACACGCGATATACATATACACATACATATGTGATATATATATATATATATCATATATATATATATGATAAATACTTGAAAATCTGAAAAGAAACTACAGGTTATTCGAATTCTTTGTATTTATGTGTATATTTAGGTTTTTTTTTAGACTAAGGTTCTTCAAAAAATAATGATTAACCATAAGTCTAATCATAGGACAAATGTTTCCTTTGTTTTCAAATTTTTTCTTTTTAAAACTATATGGATTCTTGGATTTCCTATATGCCTTACTCATGATTTATTTAAGGTTGCTGAAATAGGAATATTTATCAAACTGTTTTCCTGACTGGCACAATAATTTTGATCTTATTTGGATTGACTACTACTATGTTTAACTTAGTAAAATGAATTTGTGAAATTATCATTATTTAATTTTTCACTGAATTAATGTATACACTAAAATGTAATGTTGGAGAGTATATTCATTTTAGAAAATATGTGTGACATTAAATTCCACATAAGTGCCAATCCAAATGTCTTTATGACCAGGTCACATTTCTCATGAGTTAACATTCAGTATTTTTGATTATGAAATAGTTAAAAATATGTTTTATTATTTTTAATCACCACTAGTTGAAGAATTTTGACAGATTCTTACAGTACAAGAATTTAATTATTAATAATAAGCAACCAGGCTCAGTCCTTTAAAGTTTAAATACATTGCAGGTGCGTAAATAGTGTTAACAAAAAATGAATGTTAAGTGCTATGTCAAGGAAGTGACTTCTAAAGGGCATCTTCAGACTCTATTATTAGGTTTAACACTTCTTTAAAATATTATTGATTATACAAATATCCTAATATATTTGTAAAAAGTCTTCATAATCAGAAACATTTGGAAAGGATTAGATTGCTACTTTGAAGATTGAATATAATACCATGCTGGAAATGAAGATGAACAATATTTTAAGACATTCTAAGTAACATTTCAAGAGTGAGAAATAGCAAGATACTCTAATAAATATTGGCCAACTAGACATAGTTAAATGATAGATGAAATGAGAAACTGTGTAGAAGTTAGTATTAAATCTATAATGGAAAACACCTTATTAATATGTTCAAATTCTAGATAGACATTGTAACATAATTTCAAGACTATAATGATGCTTTGATAATTTGATGCAATAAATACAGAAAATAATTAAATCTCTAGTGGGATTTTTAAAAAATGCACTGAAATATGAGTAAATGCTATCAGAACTACTATTCAGTTATTATACAATAAAATATTTTACTACCCACATTTCTACATCAGCTTTTTGTTTTGTTTTCCTATTACTTTAGAATATCTTGTTTTCTTATTAATCTTAAACTATCATAATGCTCAATATTGCCCATTTAAACTTGAATTAGACATTTTTTACACAGATTATTTCACATGTCAATGAAATCTAAAATTCAGCAAGCAAAAATTCTCAAGTAATCTAATACAAAATGATCCAATGTTTTGGATATATGGATTCTGATACTAGAAAATATTATTCAATATTAGTTAAACTTTCAAAGTAGAAGGAAGATTTAAAAAAGACAAAGAGATGAATTCATTTAGAGATAAGTACAGAGAGAGTTTCAATATATGGAGAAGTAAATCTAGCCCACTACTGCATGACAAGAATCCTGCAAATCCAGGCTAACTTGAATTTCTGTATATATGATAAGTTTTATCCTGCTGGTAGAAATTAACTAGTATGTTTAGATAAGACAGGTTTTAATGTTTATTATGTGGAGTAAATGACTTTCTCCTTGCAGATTTGTGTTTCATCTTTTTACAACAGGGGTGTTTTCTAGGACTACTGGCTATTAATACATTCCCCTTAGATTAAAAAAACAAGAAAGAATTTTGCTAACAACCCTCTGGCTATTCTAAATGAAAGACAATTTTTTTGAAAAAATTCATTGCACCATGGAAATATGTATACAAATAATTGAAACTGAAAGTTATAGTTTTAGAATATCAAGAGCATGATAGTGTTAATATGTCTTCAAATAAAAATGTATTTCATTATACAGAAATATCTTTACAAACATTCCATCATTTTTTCCTTACATAATTATGATAGAGGGTCTTCAGGGCAAAACACAGTTTAAATTGCTTTCAATTTATTAAGGTCAGTTAATGAACATACCAGGAAAGTAGTTAATCATAATTAGGCAATTAGCAGTTGTAACAAACAGTAAAATTTACCTGTAAATTTCAAGTAAAGGATAAAAAGGAAAAAGAGATAGGAAAAAGTAATCTAGGACTAATTAATGATGATCATTATGACTTTCCTCTTAGTACCATATGGTATTAGTATATATCTCCAGTTCACAATAAAAGCAAAACTTTTGACAGTGGCTTAAATGAAGTTTAAAAATTTAATTTCACCAATGAAATAAAATGAATTAAACCTGTACTATCCCTTTTAGAGATTTTTTAGAGAACTTGTTATAAAATAAAATCTCTAAAAATGACCACTTCAGTCTTTCTGCTGTAATATTTTTAATGTAATAACCATATCTGCCTTTCACAAATGGTTTTATGTTGGACATGTTTCAGACATCTCAACTGAGAATTTATATTTATATGTGTATGTTGTTTCTAGATGCATGTAAGTTTGCCAGATTTAACACAAAAATATTGGCTATGTAGTTAAATTGTAGTTCAAAATAACAAAATTTTAGTTTGAATGTATAGTATGCATTTGTACAATATTAGTACTTTATATGCATGTATTTATGTGTGCGATTGTGTAAATTTTAGAGTTTTTATGAAATACTTGTATTTTATCTGACTTATTCACTCAAATACTATTGGTCAGAGTATTATGCATTATGCACCAGGAAAAACTAAGACATACAATGTTATTCCAGATGATTTCAAGCAACTTAAAATAAACTGTTCAGTGGTTACAGATAACAGGAAAAATAGAGGTGATTGATAAGAGGACTTACATGACTGAGAGTAGATTTTGTCCATTTTGTAACAGAAATTAAAGAATATGAACAAATTTTAAAATGTACCCTCATATTTACTATGGTTTTAATTTTAAAATCTCGCTTGTAAACTAGGAATGGTTGCCCGCACCCGTAATCAGGTAGGATAACAGCAAGTTAGACACTACCTTTGGCCACTTAGTGACTTAGCTAGAGCTCCTCTCAAAGCAATACGAAAGAAAGGAAAGCAGGAAGTGATAAAGGAAAGAAAGAAGGAAAAAAGAAAGAAGGAAGGAAAACAGAAAGAAGACCAAAAACGACAGAAATAAGGAATGGCAGGTTTAGATACTGCTCTAGTCTGTAATACTGCACACACACATAAGTCATGACTACTTATCCATGTGACTGCATTTACATTTTTGTTTGTGGCTAAAATTGTATTCTGATTCTGTCATTTAACATATTCACTAATTTTCTTAGGTAGCTGTATAATCATACATGCTTTTTAGGAGATTAATTTAAGAATAGTAAAGTAGCAAGGAAAATATAAAAAAAGGGCCATGGATTTAGCTCAGTGGCTCAAGCACTTGCCTGGTAAGGGCAAAGTTGTGAGTTTGATCCTCAATACAATAAAAAAGTATATAAAAAAACCTTTTATTTTTAGTAAAAGCATGCTGTTCTTCACCATTTTAGGTATAGGACATTTAATACTAGTCAGTCTTGTTTTTATTTTTTTACTTCTATCATATTACTTGAAATATACATGCTTATCTGCTAAGAACATTTATATGAAATACTTATCTAAAACAGTAAACATGCCAAGTTCATGTATCTTGTATTTTTTTTTGTGATGAGCAGACACATAGTATGTCCCATGTTGCCTGTTACCTATTTATAAAAATTAATTATCTTCTAAGCTTCATTATTGGATTTAAGCCAAGAAATATATTTTTGGTGTTTTCCTCATAATGTACATGAACTGGGAAGTACATTAAGATTTCATTGTTATACTTTAAATATTAAGATTATAATTTGATCTATAACCAACAGACAATAATAAAAGTATTTTCCCTTGACTTACAACTTTTTTTAATAAATCCATCTATTACAAGGCAAATTTATAGATCAGGAATGAAAAAAACAAACGAAGTTTAAGTTTTCCTTTATGATATATATATTCTGGTAATACTAATTATTTAATATTCAAATACACCATTTCATTCATTGAATTATCAATCTAAATTTAAATTATCTTGAATTATCAATCTAAATTTGTCTCAGACATACTTACCAACTACCATCAATAGTCTTGCCAAAAGGTTAAAACAAGAATTTGATCTGATTGATCTTTCTTTGAGCTGCTGAGTTTCGGGAAATCTAGAGTGTAGAAATGTATGTGCAGTTCAATGAAGATTATTCAAACAACAGAACCCAGAGTTTGGAATAATATACAGGTTAAACAACAACAATAAAAAAAAGCATTATCTCCTAAGATACATTTTAAGGCAATGGCAAAATTGAAAAGAAAACCTACAGATGAAAAAAAGATGTAAAGTTATATTAAATTTCGTATTAAATTTTAAACATGATTTTAATGTCGACATTAAAGCACATTTGTGTGGCATTAAAATGCAAGGAAATGACTAATACACAGTCAGGATTTTACTTAATTAACAAATGACAGAGGATATTATATGATATCATGGCTGTGATAGTGAGGGTTCTCAAAAATATGGCTTTGAAATCCTTAGGAAAGATTTTACTTAACTTAGTGATAGTTGCCTTATAAAGTTAAATAATTAAACTATACTCACTTGCATGTTTCATGTAGATATTTCAGTTTACACTGGACTTCATATGTAATGAGGGATTACTGTAGGATTATAACAGAGCTGAAAAATTCCTGTCACCTTCTGACGTCATAGTTGTCGCAAAAACCATTTTGTTCGAGTTTATGCTTCATTAAACAGACCCAGAGTGCTGCCATGTGTATAAAAGTAGAGCACTCTTAATTGTGCACAGTATATAATACTTTATTATCACAAAAAGTGACCACTAATGATTTATGTATTTTCTGTTTTGCTATTTTAGAATGTTCTATTTCTACTTAATAAAAAAATTTCCCTTCAAAATTGTATGCCTTTTGAGACTGGCAGCAGCCTCACATATCTTACACTTAGTGTGCCTCTTGAATGTTCAAGAGGCCACATGAAGAGATCGCCTTTTACAGTCTCTGTGTAAATATGCTCTAAAATGTTCAGAAAGATTAATTGCGTTTCTCAGAATGTGCGCCTCTTATGAAGGAATGTGTGACTATATTATAATAGTGCTTTTCCTTTTCTTCCACTTTTTAAATCTAGGTATATTTTTAAAGTTTTTGGAAACCATGCTGAAAAAATTTGTAGAGTTGGCTAATTTTTAAAAGGATTTATACGACAAGTTCAAAACTGGGGGAAATCAGTAGAATTTCAGGGAGTATGGACTAAAACATTTGATTGCATATCAGAGAAATATTGGACAAAGCTCACAGAAATATGAAATAATACATTCATATTCATAATTTTCAAATGAGTATGTCATCATGTTTTTATGTACATAATGGTCCAGAGGAAAACTATGGATTATAAAATTAAAATGCACCTGGAATAAGACTATTCCTTTTGGCATAATCTTTAAATTTTATAACAACAAAATTTATGAGTAAGATTCATGGGAATTATTTGAATATTGACTTTTCTGATTTTGCTAGAGACAATGTAAGTGATATAATATTTACTCAAACATGGGATATTTCTGTATAAAAGCTGAGTCTTTTATATGAATTCCATGATTCCCATGAAAATGTTTTCTTATTTTTCTGTTGTAAACCAATTAATATATGCTCAATCTAAGATTTACCTAGGATTTATGAATTTATAAATTTTATACCCAGAATTCTCTACTCCTATAATAACGAGGAATTGAATTTATTCCAATTATATTTTTGTCATTTGTGATCTATTTGTTTTGTTTTGTGTTTTTCAACAATATTTACACTGTTTCTCCTTTGGGTTTTTGTTTGAGCTCTAATGATTTTTTTTTATATTCAGCAGAGTGTGAATAGCCAAAAAAATTTTGTTCAGAAGGTGCCTAAAATAGCAGATAATGAGCTATTAAATGTGAACAACTTCACAGTTTTACTGTATATGAGGATGTTAAAGTGAGATAAAATGAGATAACTTGGAGAGATAAAATGGAAAGATAAAATGCATGAAGAACTTGGAAATTACTGTGTTGAAGAACTTGAGAAAGCTTATTGAACAGAAAACTTTACCCATGGAGATTTCTGTAGTAGATATTGACCAACATTAAAATTAATGAATATATAGAGTATTTGTCCTTTCTCATTCGGTATTACTAGACAGCAAAGAGTTATTAGCTAAATATCTGAGGAATATCTAAAAACATTTTAAAAATAAGTGGAAAAACTAATTAGTGCACAGATGAGCAATATCACCAACATCAAGGTTTACAACAGGCTGTGGGAATGATTTATTATTTTCACCATGATTTGTTTAATTATTCAAATAATTTCATTATGGTCAGATATTTGTCATATTCCTGTACAGACTTTCCAGATCCAGTGAACGAACTGTATAAATCAATTTATTTTCCTGATGTCCTCTTGTTTATCTTTAAACTCTTTCTGTAGGAGAGCAGCTTTTGTATGTTCAGTCACAACAATCACTAAACACTATTGTTTAACAATATTGCTTTCGGTTTCATGCAACTACATATGAAAAGCTAGACTATCTTGATTTTTAATCCATAGCATACATTCCCCTACTTACAATGCCAATATTCTATTTTTCTTAAGTATATTGTCAGTTTTATATTTACAGTTTATAAAAGTGATCACATTATAACACTAACATGAGTATATTATTATAAGCAAATAGGATAGTGAATAATAGTTAATGATTTAAATTTGAATAATACTTCCTTTCTAATCTTGTATTTAGAAATTGCATGAATCAAAGGGAAACTTTATTGCTTTAATGAAATAACATGAATAAGGATCATCTTTATTAATCCCCAAACTAAGACATTTTTGTATGAGCTCTATTTAATGATAAAAAGTAGTGTTACACTTTAGATTTAAAATGTTCCTGAAAAGTAGTATGGTCAGATGTGATGTTTTTGGAAGGTGATTAGATCATAGGTGTGCTGTATTCATCAATGAATTAAACCATGGATGTGTTCATAGCTGACTCATTCAGAAAAGAGGCTCTGCTGTAAGAGAGTTGTCTCTGTCGGCACAGGTATGACCTAGAAGAATATTGTCTTGTACTTGGCTTTTCCCTTTTCTATTTGTTTTTTAGGTTACATAACATGAGCAACTTTCCTCAGCTAAGCCCTTCCAATATTGCAGTTTCTATGTCGGAGCTGACCATGGACTGAAGCCACTGAAACTGTGAGTCCAAGTTCTCTCACTTTAATTTGTGAGTTTGGAGTGTTTTATCCCAGTAATGAGTGAACTGCCTGATACATGGAGTAGTCTGACAGCATTTATGTGTTTGAGTAATACTGTTATGAAATAAGCATGCTTTTAAACATACATTTCAGATTTTCCAAGAATTTTTTTGTACCATACTTTGTCTTTAATGGGAAACATTTTTTATTTAGGTGCACAACACTCTGCTGACTTTTCATGACCTAGTTCTCTAACAAAGCATAATCAGATATAAGACATTTGTAAGGACTGAAGATTATTTGTTACAAAGCATTAGTGGAAACATGTTTTAGTTCTCTGAGTCAACCTCAGGTTATCTTCTCAAAACTGGAATCACTTTTACAATATTTTAGATATCTTACAGACTAGAAAAAACAGGAGTAGAGAGCAAAAATAGGAACAGATAGCAGTAATGAAAGATTTTAATTACCATAGTTAAATATATTTTTCTTGAAAATTATAATGAGCATAAATGTCCTCTCTTGCCTATTGAAGATTAAATCTCCACACAGTATTTTTTTTCTGGTATAACATTTAATGTGACTTCTATTCTTGGCTCTTACATTGACACTGAAAATTTGGCTTCTTAATTCTGTTTCTGTGATTAGAACTATACTCAAATTTATTATGAATAAATGTTGAAAACACTACACCTTACAGGATGCACTTTTGCTGTACTAGAAATGAAGTCCTGAATGTTTGCTTATAGCATTTTGACTAAGGATGGACATGACTCTGCTTCTTTAATTTCATCCCTTCTCTACACTCTAACAATAATGGCCTTGAAAAATCATAGTAAAGAGAAAAGAGAGTCAAGAGCTTCTTCAATGTTAAGTAAAACTGACTAAATAAAATTTCAGTTGTGATTTATGACTCTCTCTTTACATCAGTTCTGTGACATGTCCATGTGAAATAGTATCTTCAAATATGTAAACTATAGTTTCTATTATAATTTTTTTCCTCAAATCAATTTGAAAAGTTGACCATAATGAAGTTGTAAAGTTTCAAAAAGCAACTGTAGAATCAGATGTGAAATATCTTCAATTATGTAAACTATAGTTTCTGTTATAATTTTTTTTGCTCAAATCAGTTTGAAAAGTTGACCATAATAAAGTTGTAAAGTTTCAAAATGCAATTGTAGAGGTCAGATGAAACAAATAAAATTATTTTCTATATATCTTCATTTACAGAAATTATGGCAGTTTAAACCAATAGAGATTTGGAATTCGCATCTTCTGTGTTTGTGTGTGTGTGTGTGTGTGTGTGTTATTCTTAGCATATTGTCCTTTGAATAATTTGAGTCCAGGGAAGATCATAGCTTGTACAACAAACCAAATTAGACTTTGTGAGCCCCTATTTAATGGATAGTAAATATATTAGTAGATCTTGGTCCCTTATGAATTTATGAGAACCAAGAATAAATGATGTTTCCTATAGAGTACTGTATTCCTTGTTAAATCTTTCAATACTGATTACAAACTTTAGCCTAATGTAAACCAGAAATGACTGTTTAAGCCTGGCTTTATAATAATTCCTGTCACAACCTGGCTACTTTTCTGTAGTGAGTTCCAAGTATCCCCAGTATCATCCCCACGCCTGCACATAAAACATGCACAAAATTGTGAGAGCAAAACTTTTGTAGAGATTTTCTAATTTGTCAAGATCTTGCCTGCTATCTTCTTTAGGACAATGGCCTTTTCTTCACTATTCAGATTGAGTATCATTATATCACATGAAAAGTTCTATTTGTGTAGACTTTGCTAAACCCTAAATTCTTATCAGTACAGGAGATTTCCAGCACATGTGTGCAGTGAGTAAACACATTGGCCTGTGGATCATGATTTAGTCTTCATTTTGCTGGTGGGTGAAGGCTGTACTTTTTCTGCCTGTTTTTTCTCCACTCACTAATGTTCTGCTTCTTTATTTCCTCTACTACATCATTTGTTGCCAAAGACTGATAATTAAATATCCATGGATTAGAAACCAGACTTTAAAATACAGAGCAAGACAATTGATCTCTTAGGGACTATTGAATGTCAAAAAGAAAAAAAAAGATACAAATATAGACACTTTCCAAAAGTGTAATAGTTGCTCAATAAGATTATTTTACATTAGCTTTGGATTTTGTTGTTCAATGCTTTAGAAGTTATTATAAGCTAGAGTCAATTTAGTACTAAGTAAAAATATATAATTCCAAGAAAATAATATCCTTATTAATATATTATTATTACAGGAATGAACATTTCACAATTAAAAGATATACAAAATTTATTTTAAAAACTGAAAGGCTTAAACTATCAAAATGTTTGATGTAGCCTATCAGAAATGTTAGTTTGTGTTCAAGTAGTCTGCTCAAAAATCATTTTGATTTCATACATTTTCTTTTTCTATATTTTATCTGGTAATAACTACAACCATGAAAATAACCTCATTCTCATTATTTGTTGAAGCTTTAAAAATTACCAATTTTTTATCTTAAACAATATATAGATTATTCTGCTAATGACTTTGGATTCATCATTTGTAATTAGTCAACTTTAATAATTTAAAATATGTAATTACAAATTTTAATGCATACAAGACACATTATGGCATTTCTGATTCTATCTACAAACATAATTTCTTTGATCATAATAATTTTATCATGTTCATCAAACACAAAGCAAGACTAGAACAAGAAAGAATACATCTTTTACTCTTCACAACCAGGGCTACAAATTTTGTGTCATATTGAAATGTTACATCACCATTTAATTAGAATGAAATGTATCCCACAGTCCACTTGAAGATGTAGTGTATCTTTTGCATTGTAAAATATAACTTCAGTCACAGAATTCTAACTCTCATTGGTAATATGCAGTTTTTAAATTATGAATTAATAACATTATAAATTAAGAAAAGGACAACAGGTTACTGTTTTTAAAAATAATGACGTTGGCAATATGGAATATAGAGTGTTTCTAATTTGAAGTTTTGTGTCAATCTTTCTTGTATCAGTTTTATATTTTGTCAATTCTATGTTTCATTTGGGTTTCTTTGGTTAATAGGGCAAATGTAATAAAGACAGAAAATTTTAGAAGTAGCAATTATGCAAAAAAATTTACCTTTTGGCAAGTTGTTTTTCCCAGTATCATTTTGTAATAAAGCTGAGTTCAGTTTCTTGAAGACACAGGTCCCAGCAGCCAGGCATTATGAAACACTAGGCATCTAGCTAACCCTTTATTAGAATAGGGAGCCTCTATTGAACCACTGAGTGACTGTAGGCCCTTAGACATATCAGGTGATGTCACCAGGGTGACTGCACAGATGATTGTAGTCTCAAATGCTGAGCCTCAGAAAGCTTAGCAGATAAGATGGTCATTGTTATTAGCTACTAAATTTTAAGAATGCTCTTTGCAAAACAACAACGATAATAATTTGTATAGTTTCTGTTTCTGTTTCTGATAAATGCTAGAACTACTTCATATAACCATTATATTCATATATTATATATTGATTTCTTTAATTTTCGTGAAAATCCTAGTTCACAATTTATCTTTATGATATAAAATTTTTTTCAAAACCCAAAATAAAATTATGACCATATATGTTGCTATATATATATATATATATATATATATATATATGCATTCCAAGCATAATAAATTTCTTCCTCCTATACCACCTATTGATTCTGACTGCTTTTTAATAATTCTTAATTAAATTTTATTTAGATAATGTTAATGATATAACATGTAACACACACATTTTTCCTGTGATAATATTATAACACCTTATTTTTAATTTAAAAAACAATTACTATAGTTTTATGCATCTTTTAAACTTCAAAAGCTTTAGATGAAATAGTGGTATATATAGAGACATTATGCATACACAATTCTCTGAATTACATCCATTATTCTCTTTAAAAGTAGTACAGAAGTAATGAAACAATGGCTTGATAGGAGTCATGTTAAAATAATAAAATGAATTTGAATTTAGGACTTAGCTTTCTAAAATATCACATTGTAGTAATTTTGATCCATACCATTAGATCAGGACAAAGCACTGATAAATTTTCAAAAATCATCTACATAATTTTAATATACCTAAGAGTTGTGAAAGAGGAAGGGGGTAAGACAGAAGAGCTCAAATAATCAAATAGAATCAAGTAGCAGGGGAACAATTTGATAGAAGTGATAATTTCTAATATTCTAAAGCACAGTAGGTTATTTATTATTGAGAACAATTACAATGTGTTTTAAAACAGCTGGGCTAGATGATAAATTATTGAGGTAATAAATTACCTAAGGTGATAATTGCCCTGCTCTCCTCATTATGCATTGAATACATGTACTGAAATGTCACAGTGTGCCCCAAAGCCATGTCGCACTACTATATGTCCATTAAAATTAAAAAACTTCTATATAAATGTCTTCATTATTTATTCACTGTTGGAAAAATTCTGTTGAATGCATAATTCTATATTAGCAGGTTTGGTTGTTGATGGGGTTTTTTAAAAAATAAGTTTATTGGTACATTTTAGATATTCATAATAATCACGTTGGTCATAGGGAATGTGCTCCGGTACAAGATATTTCTTGTTTCTCTCTTTCCTCCCACTTCCATCTACTGTCTTCTACCCTTCTCCTCATCTTTATTTGTAAAAGTTTTGTTTCTATATTTTCCTTCCTTTCTCATTTTTTAATTTTCTCTTCCTTCTTTTCCCCTAACCCCTCCCTAGTTCCTTTTCCCATTTGAACATTTTCTTCTTACTTTCCAATATCTATTAAACATTTTCATCCTGTTTTTACTTTTGGTTTCTCACCCTAGAGAAGTAATGTGAGATTAACACATGCATGTCCAATACATTTCACTGAAGAGCATGGTCTCAAGGTGTGCCCATTTACCTAGGAATGTCTCAAGTTTATCCTTCTTTGTAGAAAGTAGTACTTCATTTTATTAAAAAAAATAAATGCTCATCTTTACCCACCCTTGAGTTGATGCAGTTTTAGGCTATTTCCAAGATTTAGCTATTGAAACTTGTGCTGCTGTAAACATGGATGTGCATACATTACTATGGCATGGTGCTTTCAAATCTTTCAGGAAGATACCCAGAAAAAAGTAACCTGATCAAATGCAACCTTTAGCCCTAGATTTTTCAGGAATCTCCATGCTGATTTCCACAGTGGTTGCATCAATCTCACTGTGTACTTCCAGCAACAATAGAAAAGAGTTCCTTTTCCTCCGCACCCCCACCAGCATTTGCTATTGATTGATTTCTTGATAATACAGACATTGTTTCTGAAGTGACACGGAATCTCAGTGTTTTTTAAATTTTCACCTCTCAAATGAACAATGATGTTGAATATTTGTTCATGTATTCATTTCTATTTGTGCTGCTTTATCTGAAAAGTGTGTTTATTTCAGATGTCAATTTTTGGATTAGGTCTTTACATGTGATAGGTATGACTTTTTTTTAGTACTTTCCATATTCTAGATATTAGTCCTTTGTCTAAGGAACAGGTGGCAATAAATTTTTGCACTTTGTGCTCTGTCTTTTCATTCTGTTAGTGATTTCTTTTGTTATGCAAAAGTTTTTTAATAAGATGAGATCTCAACTACTGATTCTTTATTATAGTTCCTGTGCAATCAGGATTTTATTCAAAAAGTCTTTGCCTATACCTGTATTTAAGAGTTCTACCTAGTCTCTCCTACAGCAGATTTACTGTTTCTGTTTTCATAGTTAGCTCTTTGATCCACTTTGATTTTACTTTAGTGTATTGTGATATATATGGCTATAGTTATAGTCTTCCACATGTGAAAAGTCAGTTTTTCCAGCACCATTTATTAAAGAGGCTGTCTTTCTTCCCTTGAATGTGTTTGGCTCCTTTGCCAAAGACAAGGTGGCTAAGTGTGTTTGGAGTTGTGTCAGTATCTTCTATTCTGTTTCACTGATTCTCAGGCCTGTTTGCTGCCAATACTATGTTAATTTCATCACATAGCTTTGTAATATACTTTCAGGTCAGGGATTGTAATGCTCCCTGACTTGCCTTTGTTGCCCAGAATTTTTTTTGTTGTTGTTGTTATTGCAGGTCCCTTCTGGTTCCAAATTAATTTTAGAAGAAATCACAAAAACTACATAAACACAGGAAAATTAAATAATACCCTCCTGGACAATCAATAGATCACAGATGAAATTCAAAAAGAAATTAAAGAGTTTCTGCAATTAAGTGAGAATGCTGATACAACATACTGGGACTTAGGGGATGAAGGAAACCAGCCCTCAGAGGGAAGTTTAGAGCAGTCAATTCCCACATAAGGAAAACAGAGTGAGCTCAGTAAACAACTTAATGTTGAACTTCAGGCTTCTAAAAATAGAAAAAGTCAAATCCAAAGCTCACATAAGGGAGGTAATTATAAAGATCAAAGAAGAATCTAATGCAATTGAGACTAAGAAAGCATTACCTAGAATTAATGAATCAAAGAGTTGGTTCTTTCAAAGATTAAATAAAATTGAGAAATCCCTAACCAGACTTATTTAAAAAATAAATACTCAAATCCACACAATTAAGAATGAAATGGTTGAAAGCACCACCAGATCCTGCAGAAATCTAGAAGATCATCAATACCTACTTAGAGAACTTGAGTTCAAGTAAGATGGAAAACACAGAAGAAATGAACAGGAAAAACAAAAAGGAATGGACAGACTCATATATACATATGGATTTCCAAAACTGAATAAGAAAGACATAAAAATTCTAATTAACCAGGTATCACTCAATTCAATTGAAGATATAATTAAAAACCTACTACCAAAGTAAAGCCTTGACTGATTCACTGCTGAATACTACAAGAAATTTAGAGATCATAATTGTCAGTACTCCTCAAAATCTAATGAAATTGAAAAGGAAGCAGTACTCCCAAAGTCATCCTGGAAGCAAGTATCTCCCTCCCTAGTACCAAAACCACAGAAGGACCCAAGCAAAAAAGAGAACTACAAGCCAATCTCCCTAGATAACATGGACACAAAAGTTCTCAATAAGACACTGGAAAACAGAATGCAGAAAATTACCGAGAAGAATATACACCATGGCCACATAGGATTTACCCCATGGATGAAGGGATGGTTCAATATATGCAATTTAATTAATGTAGTTCATCACATCAACAGAGTCAAAGATAAAATTTGCAGGATTATGTCAATAAATTCATTAAAAATTTATCAAAGTCTAACACCTATTCATGATAAAAATTGGAATAGAAAGTCTTTATCTCTATATGACCAAAACTGTATATGACAAACCAATAGCTAACATCATACCAAGCTGTCAAAAACTGAAAAGTTTCACTGTAAAACTGCGTACAAGACAAGGACATTCATTATCAGCACTCCTATTCAACTTAGTTTCTGGAAACATTGTCCAGAGCAATTAGTATATTTGCTGCTAAAGCAAACACATAACCAAAGCAATTAGACAAGAGAAAGAAAAGGGAAATAAGAATGAAGAAGTTAAATTGTTATTACCTACAAATGTCATGATACTCTACATACTCCATCAAAAGACTTCTAGATTTAATAGCCAAATTCAACTGCATAGCTGGATACAAAGTCAACTCTCAAAACTCAATAGTGTTCATGTACACAAACAACAGACTCACTAACACAGAAATTAAGGAAGCCAAAATGCTTTTCAAAATAGAATTAAAAAATGAAATACTGAGAAATTTATCTATTAAAAGAAGTAAAAAATTTCTACACTAAAAACTACAGTACTCTGAGAAAAAAGGGATCAATGAGGATTTAAGAAAATGGGAAGATACTCTGTCTCCTTAGTAGGAAAAACCAACATAGTGAAATGTCCGTACACTCAAAATTGTTATATAGATTTAATATAATCTTAACCAAAATACCAATAGCATACCTCACAGAATTAGGAAAACAGATTTTTAACCATCAGAATGTTTTCTCTGCAATTGTAGAAAGGAATAAAATCTAATGAAACATTTCCAAAGAATAACTAATGCCAAAGAGAATCCTTTAAACTCCAAAGAAGGCACAATGAATAAAATTCCTAAAGGTAACTATAAATAGTTGTTTTTATTGTAGTATGTGTATATGTTGATCTCTCCAGCTCAAACACAGGACTTCGTTACAGATGTAACTTACATTCTAGGATATGAATGAACACTAAGACCGTAGGTTATACTCCCAGTTTAACTGCAAACTATGAAAAATAGCTCTGTGTGTGTGTGTGTGTGTGTGTTGTAAGAAAACTATCACCTTGAACATATTGTTATGACAGCTATCTTCTAGTTCTAGTGTCACTAATATACCTGTCAAGTCACCTCAATAACATAGCCATGCCACTCTATTCACTCAGATTAACTCTAATTTACCTGGAATTTTATAATTATAATATTAAAATGAGAGTGTTTTAAAACTGAAGAGTTTAGTTTGATATTAAAATCTGAAAAGAAAATTGATTAGGAATACTAGAGTCTGAAAAATTCACTTCATGATTCTATTTGAAATGTGCAGCTGAATGATACACTTTTAGGCCTTTCATTTTAATTAAAGTTTCATGAAATTTTATTGTCTTAAAAATCATTGTGACATTTAAGACAACTTGAGATGCAATAGTGATTTCAACTTCATTCAGTTGATATAAATGGCATATAGTACAGTGCTAGAGATTTTAAGAGAATCCAGGACAATGAGAAAGTAATTTAGGGTATAGTTTTAGCAGGTAATCAAGTAGTAGGGAGTAGTGGGGAGCAATCTAAAACTGCTGAATTCCAACTGTTTTTCTTTCTGAACATGGTCAACAGTAGCTGTTTTGCTTCTGATAATGAAAAGTGGACCAAGATGTGAAAAGGTCCCAAAAAACTGAGAGGGGCCCTTCAATGTAAAGATGACCACAAACCAATCGGAAAGTTCAAGTATTTCTATCCACCCAGCGAGACATGTATGCTGAATCTCCAAGTGTCCTTGGGTTGACCCATATTCAGTGTCACATGCTGAACACCTAAAATGTTAAACATGTCAAGTACCCTGATTCTACGAGAGCAAGTTTATTTCACTTTTTGTTCCTTTTAAATTGTTTTATGTGATTCCTTTTTTGATCCTGTTTGTCTTTCCTTTTCCCTTCAAATGATAAACATGAGAATAAATTATCTCAGGTTAAGGTCTCTGATTCACATATGTTCTTAGAAGCATCATTAAAATTGTTCAATCCCAATTTATAAAATTAGATTCTTAAATCTGATGATTCCTAAATGCCCATGTGCAAATATCAAAAGCAAACACAAATATGAAACTATGATCCAGAAACATATCTACTAAACATCATTTTCTAAAAATTAGATTTACTAAGCATTATTTATTAAAAAAATTAGAACCATTTACCATTATTTTTTATAAAATATCATATTCCCATGCATGAATGAGAGTCCATGAGGCTGAGGGTAGACTGTTTGCTACAGAGACAAGAAATTAATAATGACAGAAGAGAATATGTACTGCTGAGAGTTCCCATGCAACCAGGGAAAAGCAATCTTCCCAAGCATCTTGAACATTTGATTGAGACCCTAAAAGACCACTCTTTATCTTTTCTGTTTGAAATAATTTCTTTTTAGTCTCTACTGGACATGTTAAAGATTAATTCAGGCCACATCTTTATCGGTTGGACTGTGATTGATTCACATTTCATTCAGTAAGATAGCTAAAATGACCAATTTCCTCAGATTTTATAGAACATTTATGTGCTCACATCTCCAGCTGAAAACTGTGCAACTTAAAAATTTTGGTCAAAAGGTGATAATTTAATTTTAGACATACATGTTTCAGGTGCTGATCCTGAAAATTACAGGTTTAAGCTTTCATAAATGAATTCTAATGTTTGTAAACATTGATGATTTCTAAAATAAAAATTTGAAAATCTCTACAGCTAAAGTAATGTCTTAGGAAGAAAAATGGCAGAAAGGTTTACTAGACATTGGAATGATCTCCTCCTTTATTCATTTGTGAGAAACTGAAGAAAGCAGTAAGTTTTCATTTTTTTGAAACAGATGATGGTTCCAATTTTGATTTTAACGGATTCATATGATCTAGTAGAAATCCAAGTACTTCTAGTTCTAAATACATGAATGCAGCATTCCTCGGGAGATATAGAACAAAATTTTCTTTTTGCTGGAAGAGTATTATTTTTCACTCAAAGAAGAAAGAAAAATTGAAGGTTCGATATTGAGAGTCGGTTTTTACCTAATCTTTCATTTCAAAACTCATTTTAAGTTTTCCATTCTCTCTTTTCTTTATTACTATTGCTGATTTGTTCTTTCTTAATATTAAAAATAATACTTTTTGATTTATCTCTTCTTTGAGCTGTTTCAACATTAGGATTATTCATTGTTTAGTGATTTACTAATATTTTATATGTTGAGACATAAATATTTCATTCTCTGAAACCATTGTTTAATCATTTACTAACATTTTATATGTTGAGGTATATAAAAATTTAATTCTCCAAAATCTTTGATAAACCAGACACATATATGTGTAGTGGCTCTTTACAAATAGTAATAGTCTCTTCTTTGATTTATCTGGATAAGTAAACAGATTTAAAAGAAGAAGGTGTAAAAAATAATTTTCTCTTGTTACTGCTTGACTTTTCCTTCAGTGAAGTGTTTGATCTTGAGTTATTCCTTTAAAACTTGTGCAGATAGTTTCTTCCACAGGTCTGAACTACTGGGTTCAAGTTGGTTTAATTTGTAGTTTTTGACACAACATACAAACTTGCTGCAAATATGTGCCTGTTTATTTTTGTTTTGTTTTGTTACAATGGCATCGAAATCAGTTCCCTACTGCAACAAATGACCACAGAAACACATGTTTAACACAGAACGAATCTATGTTTTTATCTGGAGGTCAGAAGTCTTAAACTCATTTTTGATGAGCTAGTCAAAGTGTTAAAAAGCCTGGTTCCATCTGGGAGCTCTGAAACAAAAATTGGTTCTGTCTTTTTCAGCTTCTGTCTCTGTATTTACAATGGCTGGTGGGCCTTCTTTCCTTGTACTCAAATCTTCCTGTTTCTTTTTGTAATAAATTTGTTTTGGGGCCTGGGATATAGCTCAGTGGGAAAAGTGCCTACCTGGAAAGTGCAAGTTCCTGATTTCAATTCCCAACACCAGGGAAAAAAAAAAGAAAAAAAATTGTTTTTGTTTGTTTGTTTGTTTGTTTGTTTTAAACTGACAGAGAACCTAGGATGGTCTCCGTATGTCCAAATACTCAAGTCCTCGTCCTTCTAAATTAAAAGTCAAGGGATGTTACTATCATGTTGTAATACAAATGTAAAGAGCTGACAGTCTTGTAAGGAAAAATACAATTGTAATTGTAAGAATGCCAAATAGAATGGGAAATATATTAACTCATTATCCTAACAATATCTGTTTATTTTCCTAGTGCAAGAATAAGAAGAAATAATGTTTTCAAAAGAGAAAGTTAATATGTACTCTATGTAAGCTTTTGTAAGTTAAAAAAATAAGACAAAATTTAAAAAAACACTAACTACTAACCTCTTTCTCTATAAATAATATAATATGTATAGAAATGTTTATGAATTGTGATTGAAAACTATGGTAAATGTCTAAATTTTGAAGTATTTATCAAAGTAATAGACACATTGCCCTTAATTATTCTGTTGTTTTTCCTAAAAAGTTTTCTGAACTTTTTTGTGTGTCTAGATGCACAGATACATTATATTTGATTTAAAAATTTACTTTTCATGGTCATTTTTACTTTGTAGAGGAGGCGGAATTCATGCAGTACACGATTAAAGAGGTATGTGATTCCACACCATAATATTTTTAGGAAGTTTTAATGTTGCCTATTATCGTAATGTTCTGTTGGATTGCAGTAGGGAGCAACATTTGCAGAACTTTTTAGTACATATGGTAAAGATATTCAGGAAAAACAATTTCCAGAGTATTTCAGAAAATGGAAGCATGATGGGAAAATTGTGTTTTAAATGAAAGAGTACTTCGAAGTCTATTAATGGATATATTTTTTACTGTACTAAATTTTTAAAATTTAAATGTTTGCCATATATTTTGACCACCCTGTGTGTATACAAAATTTGATCCTAAGTAAAGTAAATGAGAGCGTTAATTAATAAGTGAGTTCAGAATGGTATTATCTACAAAATCAATGTAAAGTCAGCATTATTTTAGCTAATGCAACATAGTTTTCAAAATTAGTGGAGGGTTATTTGTCTACCAACATAACAAAATTGGAATACCATTTTAGAAAATTTCTGTACACAATATGATGAAACTGAGTAAAAATTTTCATGAGATTGAAGAAGTTGAAATAACACACAAAACTTTTTTTGTTGTTGTGAGATGAAGTGGAACACCCCAGTTAAAGGAACTGTTCAGGTAGATTGCTGATAATCGACTAGATTATATTTTTGGTGGAATAGTCAGACACTGAGATCTTCCAACTCCCACTGGATCTCCTGTAATAAATTACCGAAGTTCTATACCAGATATCTGGATAACTCTAGCTCTGTGAAAAGGTCCCTGCAGTGGTTTGAATCCTTGAAGCTGGACTGATAGAAACGTACAAGTAATTCGCCACAATATGTACTAATCCATCCTTTTAAATTCTCCCTCATCCTACTGCTCCTCTGTGGTCCTGATAGGTTGTATTTTCAGCTCTATTTTCTATTTCACATTCACCTTTCCTTCAGTTCTCTGTCTTCACTGAGCTACATTTCTTATAAACTATACCATATACCGAAATAACAGCCAAACGTGCAGAGACATATATTTTCCTTTTAATTTAATAAACTTTGTTTTTAAAAACAATTTTAGATCACAAAATCATTGAACTGATAGTAGTAAATTGGGACTTTGGGATCAACCTACATAAATTTAAAATCCTGTTCTTGAAATAAATTCCATATGCTTCTCATTTACATTGGTTTAGATTCTCTGAAAAGAGTTTTGTTATTAAATAATGCTATCGATTATAGCAAAACTTAAGGATCTATAAATTTATCTAAAAACTTGTAATTGTACCATTTGGATAACTCTAAAACATTTTCAAATGAAGAAATAGAAATACTGGCAAAATGGAGAGACACAGCATTGCACATGATGGCATACTGTAAACATTCTGTTTTCTCCAATTAATTTTCAAACTTAATAACTTTAGTGAGATTCTACTTGTGTATTTACTTTGAAACATGGACAATTTTTTCTGAAATATGAGAGAAAGCTGGGGTAGTGAAGAATGCCCATAACCAGCACTTGGGAGGCAAGAAGATCACTGCAAGTGTAAGACCATCCTGAGCTAGAAAGTGAGTTTGAGCCCAGCCTGACCTGCATAGTGAGACTAGTGAGACAGTGTCCCATGTCTCTCTCTCTCTCTCTCTCTCTCTCTCTCTGTCTCTCTCTCTCTCTCTGTGTCTCTCTCTCTCTCTCTCTCTCTCTGTCTCTCTCCTCTCTCTCTCTCTCTCTCTCTGTGTGTGTGTCTCTCTCACACACACACATAAAAATAAAAATAAAATATATGAGATAATAAAAGTCACAAATAGCTAGGTAAACTGTAGACACTGAAATATAGCTAGTAAATATTCCTATCAGCATCTAAGAAATGTTACAAACCATAGCAATACAATTAAAGGTGTGGTTTTAAAAAATTTAATTACTGTTTAGATATTACAGTAAAGACTCAGAGGTGCAAATTGAAATTTTACATAATAAAGATGGTTGCCTAAATTGCATTTTATAATGCATTCAACTAAATAGCAAGATTGCTAATCTTATAAAAAAACAAACTTTTTGCTTAATTTTTGTTACTTTTTTTACAGTTTTATTCCTGTTGTACCAAATGAACATGTTTAATGTAAATTTTTTTTAACTTCCAATTTTGTAGATTTTAAACAGGTTATAATGTGATGTGTTAAAATCAAGGTCTAAACTTATGTTCACTTTTGGAAGATCCAGGGAAGAATCTTCTTGTGTTACCTTACCAACTTCAAACCATATTCCTTATTTTATAGCCACTGTCTATCACTTTCCCATCAGTGAAAAATTTTCAAATACCCAACACCCACAATCTAAAGGAATAGAGAGGTTGACTGTGGCTCAAATTTTCAGTATTTGGTTGGTTGGCTCAAACAAGATGGCTAAGGGTAATAGCAGATAAAAATGTGCTCAACCCATGGAGACCAGGAAGAGTGAGAGCAGAGAGGAGCTCAGGAAGCAGATATATCCTTTCGGGTCTCGGTCCCAGCAACCTGCTTTTAACTAGCACACCTGCTAAAGAATGAGCTCAGCAGTGGATTAATTACTGCATGGTCAAATCACCTTCCAAACACATGAGACTTTCCAGGGAAACATCAGTTCCAAACCATAACAGCTGAGTTTCTAATTCTTCAAAAGCAGCAACATTGCCACCCTTACTATTCTTCCATATTAAAAGTTCCTGTAAGTCTGAACTCATTGAGAAAATGCTCTGCAATTTTATTGATCCATGGGATTAGATTAGTTTCCCCTAGGTAATCCAAGTTAATCTCCCTAGATGATGTGCAGTGTTTAGTTCTAAGTGTAGAGTCCTTTCCCAATGAGTTAACATGTGCAGTGGGTCCAGAGATTTGTATGCTACATACCGGGTGACTGTTAGTCACTTTCCTCTCAGTGCAACATAATACCCAAAACCTGTAACTTAAGGAAGAGAAGTGTATTTGGCTCGTGGTTTCACAGGGTTGAATTCATGACTGACTGGCTCCAAGGGAAAAACAGCATGGTACAATGAAAGACAGCCAGTTAACCCATGACTGACAGTAAGCAGAGATGAGGAAGGGGAGGAAAGAAGATTTATCTTTAAAGGCCAAAGACTAGTAACAAATATCCTCTAAAAAGGGCTCAACTTCTTATACTACACTGAACTACAACTTATCAGTGGATTAACAGACTTCCAATCACTGTTAAAAGCCTCGACCTGAGATGTTGGGAAACATTTTGGATCCAAACCATTGCAGGACCTTATTTATCTAACCTGGAACAAGTGACTACATGATAAGAAAAATTATTCACAAAAATATTAAGACTAATAATGTTCAAATTACATCATAATTCTATTCCTAATCATGTGATTTTTGTTTCTTTTGGGAGCATTTGACATTTTGCATACACATCTGACCATAACAGCTAGAGATGTAGTTATGTATTTGAGATGATGGACAACTAGATTTTAAGGAATTGTCCTATAGAAATTGGTGTGAGACATGGTAGGGAATAATGGAGTATACAGATTGAATGATGGTCTTGGTAGTAACAGTCCTTCGACAGTTTTTAATGACTGCAATGCTTGTTGCCATTTCTGCAACTAGTTGACAGACACATTTGTCAGAAGGTTACTCACTCCTGAAAGTCATTTGGCAAAAAATTCTAAGTGAATCAGCTGAGGTTACAGAAATAAAAATTCCAAAGGAGTATTGATTTATGGGGAAGGCATATCTTGTCTCTCTGATTAAAATTGGCAGGACATTTTATTCTCTTGGAATTGGAACTAACAAGTAACTCACAAACAGTATTCTCTCTCTTTCTCTCATCTCTGTGTGTGGGTGTGTTTGTGTCTGTCTGTCTGTCTCTGTCTCCATCTCTTTCTTTATGTGTACATTCATGTGTGGGTTTGTTGGTTGTTGTGGGGAGGAATTAATTGACTAGTCCTGAAATTAGCTTTCTTGTTTTTCTGATTGATTCTGATTTCTCACGATTTCACTTTTTGTGCTTGAAATCAGCCTGGAAGCTCTTCTTGTTACTCGTACTTTTGTGCACAGAAAACAACATTCATGATACAGGCCAAGCACTCAAAATCCAGTGCTGTTTGTGTAATATTCTCTGGAATTCTTCTATGTTTTTGCTATGTTTTCTCAAATAACAGCAGAAATTGTCATCTTCAGGATGATTTCTGCTATTCTATGCCTCCTGTGTTTTTGGAGAGAAAATTTGAAGCACTGTTTCTCAAGGATGGGTAGCTGAGAGCTTAGCAAATGTAATTTGCCCTATTATTTTGGACTCACTTCTATTTTCAGGTTATCATTGCTGGTTTCAGTATTTTCATTTGCTCTGAAGGCAGAATGAGTCCAAAAAAAAATGAAGCTAAGAATTGGTTTACCATTCAGGGCAATTCTTTATGGATATGACCTTTACAGGATTCATTTATTCACAACTGGCATATGTCAAAATTAAGCTTATATGCTTGGTTACAAAAAAGGAAAAGAAATCTGAAAAAATATAAAACACATTGAAGTTTACAGCCTATTTTGCAAGCTATGCCCTCAACATGTTAACATTAGAAATGGAAATATTGTCAGATAACTTCAGATTTATGCCGTTTAGTCATTGAAAAGTAACTGCAGAAATTCATCATTTTTTCCATTTCTTGCCTTTCTGTTTTCATCTCTATTCTTGTAATATGAACACTTTTAGAATGTAAGCATCTCTTATCGCTTCCAGAAAATAAAAGTTACTAAGTAGGAACTGCATCAGGTTCTATATTTTTATATTGAAATAAATTATAGAAACATGCACACACCGAGGGATTCCCCTTTCCATTCATCTCCTCCAGTTTTCCTACATCAACTGAGACCTGTAACTATTTAACTCTTTGCAAACACTCAGAGTCTATACCTTTAACTGCATGACACAATCTCAAAAGATGCTCAAAACTTTTCCAAGAAAACAAGGAACCCACTTATAACTAGGTACTCCCCTCTAGCATTTCATGAGGTGGAGATCAGCATGCTGCCTGCCCTTTTTTATGAAATAAATCTGAAAATCTCTCCTCATCTCTTACATAATATTTCAATAATGAAGTCATTAGTCATCTCATGCTTTGTTTTTGTATTAGGTACTTTCTTATCTTTGTCTGCCAAAAATTCTGAAATATTTTGTATGTCTCTCAAATCACACTCTCTTTACATATTCTGTAGAGTTTTGCATTCTTTCCAAACATATTTTATGATCTTATTTCTTCTTCATATATCTTTATTCTAGATTAGTGCTGTCAAATCCATAGTTATCACAATGGTTGACTGGTAATTCTTTGCATTTTGTTCTCTAAAATTTTAATTTTCTTGCTTTCCATCCATTTGTCTTGTGAAACTGTCAAATTCACTGTTTCAAAAACTATATGCTTTACTTATGTAACTTGAACAACTACTTCTAAGAGGAAAATATGTAATTATCAGCTAGTGATTTCTCACTGGTTTTTGTTTTTGAAATTATGTATTATTTCTACCCTCTTTCTGTTTTGTTTTTTTCTTTAAATTAAAAAATAAACTACATGCACTTAAAATACTAACTAATCTTTCCTGATGATCTCATTTCAAAAACATGGAATTTCATTATTTTCTCCAAAACATTACCCTTACTACATTTTATTAATTTTTATATGTATATCAACTTCCACTCACTATTTGAATCACTTTTTACTCTTCCTGATTTCATTTCTTTCACTTCTCTTCTAATAACACCCAGACATCAGGAAGAGCACATGGTGGTCACCAGCATAGTTTGGACTCCCTATGCCCATTTTCCTATGCAGTGGCCTTTTCTATATTTGCTGCAGACACTGCATACTGCATATGTGCTCAGCTACCTGTTCATTCTCTTCAAATCTTCATTTTCAGTTTTCTGCTAATCTTTCAGATTCCCAAGTCAGAAATCTCCAACTAATTTCTGTTTTTGTAAACTACTTATACATAATCAATTAACATGACCCATCATAACCCTTTGTCTTCTTTCTGATCATGTGTGGTATTTGATTTTACTAAACTGTCTCATTTCCTCTTATTATCTCATATCAAACTAATTTATTTTGTTGCTAGCACAGCTATTATTTTTTATACATTCTTACCAAGTTTCAATTGAAAATTGCTCAATGGTGTCACATTTTCTGTTTGTTAAAATATCTTCTTTTTAGTATGTTAGAGTTGCTTTTATATGTTTCTGACACTCTGCTACTTTATGCTTAAGCATATAGGTATCATTGTGTTGCTTCACAAATGCGTTACACTAATGCATTTTTCTGAGTTTGCATGTTTTGCCACATGTCTGGAATGTTTGGTCCTATATTTGCCTTGAACTCTTACTTTCTGATTCTGTCAAGTTACAGAGATCCTCATTATACAAGTGTTCCTTGCTTAAATTTATGCTGTATATCAAGGGAAAAATAATGGCAAGTTACTATTAATCTGAATCTCTATCAGTGTACTCTCAATTCTTTTATTCAGATCTAGATTCCGTGCCATATGCAAATCAGTAATCGGCATGTGAAACAGGGTTTTACAGCTTATTATGTGATGTGCAATCAATACATAGTATAAATTAGCTGCTAAATGAAATTTCAAATAGGCAGGAATAGACTTTTGTCATGTATATGAATAATATCTTGAAGTAACTCTAAAAAGTCATACGAAGGAATGAAAAGCTCAAAGGTAATGTGGAGTTTCGTGAAAAGTTAAAAACTCACTTAGATATTCGAATCATCTCTTACAAGATTAGTTTTGAAATAAATGTTTCATTTATGATTTTGGTGTAAAACTGAAGATAAAGCAAAAATCTTTATAATATGTTTGTGCAAAATTCTGTAAAAGAACAATGAAAATCACATTAAATCAATCTCATTGTGAGAATCAACACTTGTAAACACTGTAAGTTTTACTAGTTAAATCCAGGGTCAAATCCAATACCATGCATTGAAATAACTTTTAGTTTTGTTTTCCATAAGCTATAAAATGTATTTTCACTTTTTAAAATGAACTCTGCTCATTCCAATTCATTTATTTTTTAAGGATTATTTTTAAAAAGACAGTAATAATTTTGATATAGTACCAAATAGAATTGCACATATATTCTACAATAATGTCACTTTTAGATAGGTAATATTTCTATGACTATATTTTTATCTTCTTCCTCTTCCAAAACCTTATATATACAAGTTGTTTGAGGAGAAATAAATATTGCTTTTCAAAATATTTTAGCAACCATGGAACTAGTACAAGACTTGGGCCTTCATAAGTGTTAAAGTACTGTCCAATATCTTCAATTTAAGAATTTTGTCTTCATAGAGTGATCAAATCTAATGTTTGAAATTAATTTTGAGGAAAAAATGAATGTGTCATTAAGACACTGTTCAGTCTACACTCTGAGAAAAATAAAAGCATGCCAGTATATAACCAGAATAAGGAAAAATAGAAATAAATCGAAGGAAATTCTAATTTCTAACCAGAAAAATATACACAAAAACTCAATCAATTAATAAATAGGAGATTATGACAGCAGAGGGATATAGTGGTAAATGATGCACATATGAGTTCACAAATTTTCACCACAAATGTGTATGAAGTCAGAGATAATATTTTCCAAATGTAGCTATTTAAGAAAGCACACTGAAATACAACTGACAACAGATCTCATTTCTGTACCAAAAAATAAATTCCAGTATGACCAGAAATCATATAAGAAATCAAGTATAAGTCAAATATTTCTTACCAACACATGGACAAAACATATTGATTTGTTTTCACTTTCACAAAGAGATAGGCAAACATTTGAAAATATTTTAAGAACACTTCACAAAAAATCAACATAACAATGGAAACAGTATATACAAAATAATATCTATTAAATCAAAATTAGAAGTGATTTTTAAAGAGCCATCTTGAATACAATAAATATTTCAAAAATTTAGTCATAACATTTTGGTTGTGATTATTTTTTATCAATAGAAATGTAAATATCTTTTGACGATTGATCTAAAATTCAGTAGGATTAGATCAATGTGCTCTCCATGCAATAAAAGTTTTACTAGTATGTCAGTATTGTAGACAGATGCCATGGGAGAAAATTTAAATTTTTCAATATTTACTTTTAAGTGTGTAATTAGAATTAAAAAATCTTAGATTTCATTGAAAACTTCAATTTCAGATAACATGTATACAAATCCATACAAAAATTGAAGTTTTTTCACTTCAAGTACAAGTTTTTGCGGTATGATATCATACATATATTCTAAAAATATATTTCAGGCAAAATACTCTGGATTATAGTTACTTTCTTTAACAATTTTATCAATATATAATACTTCCCAGAAAAAACAAATTATTATAAAAATTATAAATCATAAAATTTAGGAAGTATAGAGTGTTTCTTATACAGTAGTAAAAAATAGTAACTAAATTATGTTGAATAAGTGGGTTATATTATTGAGATAAGCAAGAAATAAAGGGAGGGAGGAGGCAGAAAGGAAAGAGTCAGAGAGAGAGAGAGAGAGAGAGAGAGAGAGAGAGAGAGAGAGAGAGAAAGGGGAAATAATGGTACAGAAAGGAAGAGAATGAAACTTGAAAATAGAGAGAATATTAGAAAAGGGAAATACATCAGGGCTCACCAGAATACACACACAGACTATAAATATGCAATATAAAGTTTATATATGTGTGTGTGTATTTCATATAATTTATAGAGGCTGGTATATCCCAAGACCTTCAGGAAAAGACTACAAACTGGACACTCATCCAACCTGGACACAGTAATTTACGCAGTGTGTTTAAAATTTAATGTCCTCATAGATATGTGGTCTCCCATTGGAAGTGATGAATAGAACTAACTAGAAGGAATTATTGGTAATGAAATGTTCATTTGTTAATAGGCCGAAGTCTTGTGTGTAAGGAAAGCCTCCCCCGATATGGTACCCACAAACAATATTGTACTAAAAGTATTATTTACTGTATATAAAATAGAAATTAATCCAATAATGAATCTGATAATCTAATCCATGCTGAGAAAGCTTATTGTATTGCTTTATTCAGACAAAACTCGATTATCTAAAATAGTATCACATGAAATCCATTGACTTACTTACTTTTCACCTCAATTAAATTATATGATAAAGACACATACAAAACTAGAGATAAAATAACAAGTATTTCAGAGGAAAAACTATGCCATTTATAAATCACTTTATTCACAGATTTTGAACTTTATATTCAGCAACAGTGTTATTTTACTAATATATATGCTGACAAAAATAATGAAAAGAAATGTCTAAATCTGAGAAATGTAAAAATTTACACAATATGCCAGCATGTTAAGTCAGTAAGAAATAATACTTATGTGAGTAGTAAAAGCAATAACATAGTCATTACATTCAATGTGCAATTTCATTTTAATTGCAATTTAAATTGCCTCCTTCAAAAATTGTAGCCTCATATTCTAAATTAGGCATGTTACAAATTTACAATTCTATTATACTCTGAATGTACATTAGAGTTTTTTTTTTTGCTTTACTATTTACCATTTTAAAACTACATAAAGTTTTTGTGAAATACTTTATTATTTCAAAGGAATTGGGCTACCTCTTACAATAGACATCTGCTTCTTTAACTTTTATTCTAGCAGCTGAGCTAAGAAAACAAGAGAACTCAAAATTTTTAAACTATGATTTTATCTTTCTTTGTTATAAAATGGAGCATTACATAGATATAGTAGTTCCTACAAAGATCATACTTCACCCTTATAATAACATCCATGATTGTTTGGGCACCAAAACCTTTCCTCTATGGCTGCTAATTTGCAAGTATAATTACGACTATTTCTCAGAGAAATAATATTGGAGCAATACCATAAGTAAGCAATATGCCATCCTAGTGAGGGAAAGCTTGGATAAGCATGTAAGTTTTGTACAAAGTAGTAACTATATCATAGAATTGTTTGAAAAATTAAATAATATATGAAATATCTAATGTGATAACTGTTATTTTATAAGTGGACAATACTGATTTAAGTAACAGGTCAATTCTTAGGTGGATAACTTGTTAAAGAAAAGAAATAAGACACAAGTATTTTTGAATATATATTCTGCATTTGGCATTATATTTTATATTATATGAATTAAAAGAAAATTTGGTTTACCTACTTTTCCCTCCTACTTTGTAGGAAATAAGAGCTGTATTTGCCTACTCACCTTAAAACTTGAGACATCTTTGAAATTTCTTGCCTTCTAGCTATCTTTTCCTCTCCCAATGCTTATAACTTACTAATACTTCAAAAGTTCAACTATTTTCTATTTCTCTTAACTGCAATAACACAGCATAAACCAACAAAATATAACTTTATAGTAGACATGATTCCACAGAAAAAAAGAAAAAAAAGAATGAAAAAGAAAAAAGGAAGGAAGGAACGAAGGAACGAAGGAAGGAAGGGAGGGAGATATTTGGAAGGGAATTGAAGAGGAGAAATGGCACACAATTATGGAGGCATAGCAGTCCCACAATAAGCCATCTTCATTCTGGAGAGTATAGGAAGCCAAAGAGGAAATATTCCATGTTAGTTGAAAAACCTGGTAACCTGTGGGGTCATGGGTATAAGATCCAGAACTCAGAGCTTGGTAAACCTAGAGCTCAGATGTGCCAGAGAAGTAAAAGAAATTACCTCAACCCCAGAAGGGAGAAAATTCACCTTCCTTTTTCTTTTGCAAAGGTCCTCTGCCAAAAGTGAGGGAGCATGAAATTTCTTATCCAGTGACACAGATGTTAATTTCTTCCAAACATCTTCACACACAAAACCAAAAACAGTGATCCTGTTATTACTTAATCGAGTCAACTTGACATCTAAAATTAACCATTATAACTTTTCCTTAAAATTTTTCAACATTTTATAGAAAATCAAAATCTCTCATATAATTTAAGTTAAAAGCATATATAAGAGTTCAAAATGCTCACAAATACTGATAACAGCATTATCTGCAATTTTCTAAATTTAGACATATAAATTGTGCAATCATAAAAGGGAAAGCTATATGGTACTAAAAATAAATGAAAATATTATTACCCATTAAAGCATAACTAAAATATATGACAGTCACTTAAGGAGTCAGACACAAAATAATATATATTCTATGATTTCATTTATATATAGTTCAAAGCAAGTCAAGCTACAGTAGGATTTAAACCTATCAGGAAGCAGACAGAATACCGTGATGTGGAAGGCAGTAAAGGGGCTTTGTGATATGCAGGTGACAAGTGGTGCCCTGGTTCTTGTCCAGCTGGTCTTTATAAAGCTATGCTTCCTTTAAGATAATGCAGTGGAATATAAATTTATCACTCACCTGATTTTCTGGATAAAGTTTACACTTCTGTTTAAAAGGTTTATTAAAGTGACTAGTGATGAATAGTAAAAGGAATTAAAGGTGTCAAGCATGATTAAGAATATACATGGTTCTGTAATCGGCTAACACCTAGAAAACCTGTGTAAAGGATAGTAAGAGGATTTGTTTTCAGTGAAAGCTGGAATGTGATTGTGTAAAACTGTGATTCAGGAGTATAAATTCAGTCTCTATAAAGAAATTTTGAAATTTTTATTTTATTTGCCTAGGTTGAGAACATTCTCTCAAACCATAAAGTATTCCTCGCAAATGGAAATAGGTGTTTAATTCAGAAATAAGATTGATAGATTAATGACTATTTTAAAATTCAGTTAGTGGTTTCCATTTATACTCATATCTCTGCTACTTCCGTCAAGCACAGGTACACAGGAAACTGCTGCCTGCACTACTGCCAGGACTCAAAGTACGGCTCCACCCCCAGCCCAGCGCTGTCATTGACATTTTCCCACTTCATTTTAGGAAAACTCAACAGAATTTATACTTCAGTGAACAAAATCTTGGAATTCACTGTTCATGTTCTCATGTAAACTTCTGTCTTTTTCATACTCAGCTTCTCATTTAATATGTAATAATGTGTTGTATTATCATGAATTAAGTTAACACACTTTTTGAGATTTTATTCTTACCTCATTTGACATTTGCACTTTACCAACTGGTTTATCATACTGTTCTTCAACATTTTATCCTGGGCTTACCTTTCTGCCTACGCTTTCTCAGTCATTTCACACATCGATGTGGTTTTAAGCATAATATCTTTACTGATCATTTAGCTTTTGTGTTACATATCACATGTCATGATTATAATCATAAATCTTCAATTTACCATTGTTGAAACTTTATTAACATCATTTGCTCCAGGAAAATCGGCAAGGCAGGAATGCTCTTGAGACTTCAGTGAGATTAATAGGTTTTCTTGGGCTAGAAAAGTAAGCATGTTAGTGAATATTTTCATAACAGTCAATTGGTCATTCTTGTCATATTAAACATTTTATTTTAAGACTTTTCTTAAATAGTTGAGAACTTTCCTGTAATACCCAAAACTATTATTTTGTGTTAATTTTTTAAGCCTCCTAAGAATAGTTGGTTTGTGTTCTTCTAACAATAAATGTTAACTTAGAAGACATTTAGTGTTGTACATACACTATTTATGGTGTAAATAATTCATTTTATTCATCAATGTTATGACAATTCATTAAGTTTGACCTTGAGAATCTATTACTAATAAAATCAACTAATTATATTAAAATTTAATATTAATAACATAGCTAACAAATTTTCTTTTAAAAACACCAAATGAAATAAAATAACCTGAATTCATTCATTCTTCTCAATAAACATCCATATGTGTGTGCATGTTTGACTGTATTGTGTATATTAAAAATTAAATAACTCAATACTTTGATCTTGTTTTCCTTCATCCTCTGAACTTTTATTTATTAAATTGAAACTACATATTTTGTTCATAAAACTGTTCCTCAGGAAATATCTCACAATCTAGTAAATTGCAGTGGCATCTATTCATTCATTGTATTAAAAACTTAGGAGTCTATTACAATATTTTTCCTTTCTTTCTCCATTATATTAACAATTCTTCTTTCTATGTCTCTTTTTTGTTTGTTTGTTTGTTTGTTTTGTTTTTTGTCCTGGGGATTGAACTCACGACCTCGCACTTGCCAGGCAGGTGCTTAAGCCACTGAGCTAAATCCCTTCCATGTCTCTTTTTTACTTCTCCAAACTTTCTGTATTTAATCCAGTCAAAGTGAGTCTTCCTCTAATCTATTATTATTAGTACTTGGATTATTATCATCTGTAATTCAGTAAGTCAGTTCCAAAGCACTGACAGTTTTTTCACATCTTCAGCAACAGTTGACATTTGTTATCTTTTGTCTCTTTTCAAATAGTCTGTCATACAACTGAGGGTTGACATAACATTGTGGTTATAACTTTCATTTCTCTCATGGAGATATTGATATTTTTTCAAAAATCTGTTCAGCATTTGTATTTGTTATTTTGATTAATGTCTAGTCAGGTCATCTGTGCATCTTAATTGGATTATTTATTTTATTATGCTTGAACAGCTTCACTTTCTAGGATACTTTGGAAATTAACTTTCTTTTCATATGACTTGAAAATATTTTCACTGGGTCACTGAGCTTCACTATATTGTTTCCTTTGCTATGCAGAGGATTTTTAGTTTAATACAATCCTATTAGTTTATTTTGTTTTCCTTGCCCTTGTTTTGGAGGTCACATTTTAAAAACTGTTGCCTAGATCAATGTCATGGAGATTTTCCTCTATCATCCTTTTTAATACTTTTATGGTCTCATATATTATGTGTTTCTTTAATCCATTTAACTTCATTCTCATATACAGGGCAAGATAAGGATCTATTTTCATTTTTTCCATTCATGTACCTAGTTTTCCTCATCTTATTTATTAGAAAGTTCACCCGTTTGTCATTGTATACTTTGGCATCTTTGTTAATAATCACTTGACTGCAAACATGTGGCTTTGTCTCTGGACTTTTTATCCTAGTCCAGCGTTTGATATTTTTCTGTTTTTATAAAAGTATTATGATGTTTTGATTTCTATAACCTTCTAAAATATTCTGAAATTCAATAATAGATTCTTCTATTTCATTCAAGATTACCTTGTTCAGGTGGAGTCAATCTTTTATAGCTCTATACCATATGAGTTTTTGGAATTTTCTTTCTATTGCTATAAAGATTCATATTGAAATTTAGATAGGGATTGTGCTGAGATTTAGGTCACTTTAACATTTTAGGGATATTAATTCTTTCAATTCATGAGCATGTGACATCTTTGCATTTATTTATGCCACCATCAATTTATTTCATGTGCCTATTATTGAAATCTTTGTACACACATGAAACTTTATAACTTTATAAAGTGGTAGTAATATTGGAAAAAATGTGGAAGTTTCAAAAATAGAATTACTGGGTAATATGATATAATTCACTTACTTCTGGGGAAGTATCTTAAGGTAATGAAATCAGTATGTCAAAGAAATATCTGTATTTCCAGCAAATTCGTTGCAACAATGTTCACAATAACTATGTTATGTGAACATCCAAAATGTCTAGAAATAGAACAATTGATTTTTTAAAATGTGGTCTATAATCACAATGCAATATTACTGAGGCTTTAAAATATTTAAAATTCTTTCATTTGCCACCATACGATAAACCAAGAGCAAACTACATTAAGTGAAATAAAATAAGCAGAGAGAAACAAAAATCACATGCACTTACTTTTTTTTCACAATCTGAAAGAGTCAAGTTCCTAGAAATAGAAAGTAGAATGGTGACCACCAGAGACAGGAGGAGGAGAGTGAAATAAAAGACTGCAGATGTGGTTCCAAAGCTAGAAAGTAGCTATCCCGGGCAGGAGGGATTGTTCTCCCTGATCTAACACGTAGCAGAGTGACCACAGTTGGAAATAAAGTACTGTATGCTTGAAGACAGGCAAAAGAGGATTTTAAATGTTATCATCACAATGAAATTAGAACTATCTGAGATCAGGGGCATAATAATTGGCCTAATTTGATCATTTCATGATTTAATAGCTCATCATACCACCAAAAATAATTAAAATATCGCATTGCACTGCATAAATATTTGTAGTTGTTTTTCCAACTACAGATAACCTAATGTTGAACCTAACATTTAAAATTAAACGAATCAGTAAGTGCTGACTATAAGACACACGCATACAAAGACACACATTTTCACATACATATACAAATTTTATTCCCTTTTCTGAAATATCTGATTGTTTTTATCTAAAATATTCATCACAGCCTAAAATGTATGTATAATCCACCTTCAACTGTTTTTCCAAATTTAACATACATACTTTTTCCTGTGGTAAACTTTTCCTTATCAAAATACCATAACTCTTTCTGCGGAGCATCATGTTCTACACTAGGCAGCTCGCAGTTCTCTGCTTTTTTTCTCTTCCAGTATTTTGAATAATAGCTGACTTTTAATTTTAGCTGTTATTATTTTTATTTTTTTTAAGATTTTATCTCTCACAGAATGCAGACCTATTTGTCTTTTTGTTATCTTCCTAAATCCTATTTTTTCTTTATAGATATTAACAATATTACTTCATATTTCCTAATTTCCAGGGTTTAGACTGACATAGGGAAGAGAGCAAGTCTGTCTCTTTTGAAAATCAAATGGTAATTAATCCCTACAAGGACGATAACTTTAGGATGTGTGTCTTTGCCAGTTCTGCTATAAAAAATGTTACCACAAATTTAGTGACTTAAAACAATCACACGTTTACTACCTTCTAGTTCTGGAGGCCACAGAACAAAATGTGTCTTAAAAGGTTAAAATCATAGTGTTTGCTGATCAGCAGTGCTGCATTTCTTCTGGGAGATTCAGGGAGAATACACTTGTTTTCCTGATCTAACTTTAAGAGACTGCCCATGTTTTCAGTTCCTGGTCTCATTTTTCTATTTTCAAACTAGACCAGTTCTCATAACAAAGTACCAGTGTCGCCTCTTAAGTTTCTCTTTTGCCTCCATCTTCCATTCATAGAAAATACTACAATTACGTTGGACTTTTTCTGATAATGAGTATAATATTTCTACTCCAAGTTAAACTTTTTAGCAATCTTAATTTGCTGCAAAATAAATTTCCAATTAGAAAGTCATACACAAAACTCAAATGTATTGAGAAATAGGACAGGGATGCAGTAACGAGTCCATAACCCTGACTACCGCATCATTAATTTTGATATTTTTGTATGTTTTCAATGAGTGCATAAATGATAAATTTTCCTTCAAATCTTGTCTATTTTGTCTTTACTACATATGTTTGGTAGGTGAATATGTTTGGTAGGTGACGTTACCTTAATTCCTCAAAATCAAAATTAAAGAAAAAATGAGAATTATCCTAACTATATTAACGAGTCTAATGTAGTCCAGATTATAGGAAGAAAAATTCCATAGTTTCCACATTCAACCTATACTTCTTGCTTAGTGTTTTTGTGATGTGAACTTGAAATATTTGATGTCAGGAAAATCCCTTTCCTATAAATTATGGACACGGTTATTTCATTAGGTTTATGTTTTTGTTTCATTTATATCCAAAATTTATTATTGTGTGTTCTACTTTAATTTATTTAGTACTTTAAAAGCCTTTTAAAGTCATTTTTCTTTATATCTAAATAATAGGCCAGGGATTTAGCCCAGCAGCATAAGTGCCTGTCTTGCTAGTGCGTGGTTGTGAATTCGATCCCTAGTAGCACTACTACTACTACTACTGGTCATAATAATAATAACAATAAATATATACATTTTTCAAGTTACATAGTGCTATGAACTTATTTTGAAAATAGTAGAAGCTCTTTTTCTCTAAACATCATACCATTTTGTCTAGGTATGGCTTTTCAACATTCTAGCTATTTCCATAAAATGTTGTGTCTTTATTTGCCCTTCTGTACATTGTTACCCAAATTCCTATGTTAAAGAACAAAAATTCTAGCTTGCAAATATTCTTATCACTTACCCACAAATACATATAGCATAACATTTGTGCTTGAATTTTTTTCTTAAATATAAGTACTTAATTCATATTTTTTATTTTTAGGTTTTATGAGACAAGGTTTTATAAATTGCTTAAATTTCTAATGTCTTAAAAATTCAACAGTTGTTCAAAATAAATACAATTTTATATTTTTCAGAACTGAAAAGGTGCCATCAGTTTTATTTTTATTTTGTTTTACAGGTTTTTTTTTTTTGAGGGTGGTTGTTTTAATTATTTCTTTGTTTTGTTGTGATTTCACAAAAATCATTACAGGTCATTCAGGTTTCCCTCTCCAATTCATTTCACTTCTATTACAACACTGATGTCACCCTCATCTCAAAAGTTCCTATTACTTATAGCTGGCAATTCTATTTATTTGTATAATTGTGCACATATTCAAAACAAAGCATATCATACCTCACACTGGAGATGAAATTTTATCTTCTTTTATTAAAGCGAACCTTATATATTTTACAAAAGTGCACTTAAGCAATCTTACATTTAGTACTTTTTTATTTGAGAGTATTATAATGAGCCATAACAGTTAAGTAGCAGAAGTGGTATATTATTTTACATATTATAAAAATTTGTATGTTTCTATATATATTTTCACATGTAAGGAAATACTTTTCATGAAAATAAGTTAATCAATTTAAGTATGATATCTAGAATCACATTTCATTATTAGCTATTTGCTCTCAACTTAAAAGGTATAAAATGGTATTTCCACTTGCTTTATTAAGGACTCTCCAGTCTGCACTGACCACATGTAGACACTTCAGACTCCTGCAGTCTTGTTTCATTTTCAACATTTACACTTCCATTCTCAGAGAAAGTAATTTCACCACTTTCCATACCAGCAAAGTCTCCTAACACATGCTTACTCATGAGCACAACCTTTTCTATCTTACTGAGATAATTGAAGCCAATAGAGGAGATATTGCAAAGGTATCTGTTCCTAATGCTTCTCCTGCTTCCTTACAAATATACTCTATATTCTTTATTGCATATTATCTCCATAGAACTGTCTGCACATTTACCCAAGGCTAGCTAGCTATTGTGGCAATGTTTTAGTAGTAGAAGTAGTAGTAGTACTGAGGATACAAAATAGAGCCATGTTCAGGAGAAACAAGTTCTCTGACACTGATCTACATCCCGAGTCTCCCTAGAAATTTTAAATAATTCAGGTCTTTGTTCTCAGACAAATTCTAACATCTTGTATAAGTGCAATACTCATACAACTTCCACCTTTTGCCCATAGGAAAAAGTATTCTACTTCAGGATAAATTTAGCAGCCTTTAGTTTGTTTATTTGTGTCTGGAGCTTTGATATTGAATCCTTGAGCTCACTCTTTTATTATATTTTCCAGAAATTCTAAGACCATTTGGTTAGTTATTTCATATAATGTCGTTATATTTTTTAGTCATCTAAAATTTTTGAAAATGCATTGTGACATCACTAAATCTTTTACATCTCACAAGGAGTAGATTAACAGTATCAAGTGGACCTCTACTGTGTGTTTCTTTAAACAGTCCACATTATGGACTGTGAATACTCTGTTGTCAGAGAAAGTAACTATGAAAAATTTGGGTTCAAATTAGAAAGTCAATTTCTAGAAGCACTAATCCCATCAGAAAAATTCATCCTTAGAATTCTATTATTTGGCCCTACTCTGGGAGTAAAATCTATATTATTTAGGATTATGTTGAGGAACAGAATTGGTAGAGGTAATTCAACAGCTTACATTACTCTATTTATTATGAAGACTTCTAGGTCAGAAGTGAGGAAGTCTATCAATTGTCATTGGTCCTGAAGAGACAGAGAAGAGAGTTCAGTAACCACTTTGGCCAAATACTGAGTAGCTCCATAGCAAGAGGAACACTGTTCCAGTCAGATACCAAAGGCATGGCAGCTCCCTGAAGAGCTGCTGGTGTGAATCTGCATTGGAAGACAGGGGAAACCGGAGCCTGACATTCACAGACCACAGCAATAACAGGCTTCCAGAAAATACCAACAACTGATTCTTTACTTCGTTTTCATTCTACCCATGCAGCAAGCCTATTGGATGTTGCCACCCCCAATCAGGGCCTCTTTTCCCAGTTCAGTTTGCTGAACTACATGCCAGTCACCCCTGTGAATACACCATAGAAAGCCACAGAAGTATGTTTTATTAATCTCTTAAGTGTTCATTAACTCTATCAAACAGACAACATGATAATGTTCATACATTTGGCTATTCATATTAAGCAACACATAATATTGCTGCTTTATTTTATGGTGATTTGTAAAAGTTCACTGTGTTTAGTCTCTGTAGTTCTCTGTGATAATACTGATATGTGTACTAAAAGATAATTAAGTGTGACTATTCTCTAGTTTCTAAATTTCTACTGTGGAAATATGATTTGCTTTAGAAAAGTCTTTAGTCAAATTAATTTATCAATTATTTATGGTTTAATATTTTAAACCATAAATATTTCAAAAGTAAAACTCAGCAGGAGTTTTATAAAAATTGTTTATTTATTATTCATAAATAACTATTTCTGTGAATAAAGTTTTATGAATAGTGTCCAGGAAAAGAAAACAGTTACTTATTTTATGTGAGCATTGCCTACTGCATGTCTCTTGCATGCTAAATATGTCTTCTACCATTAAAAAGTTACATTTTAATATTTAAATGTTTATGCTCACAGGAAAGAAATACTTATCAGTTAAAAATTTTAAATTTAATTTAATGGCTAGATTCTAAGTTTCTCAGTGAAAGTCATATCTGTATCAAATTTAGAATCTATTGACTTTTAGAGAATAGTAATATCAAAATAGTTAATATATACATTCCTAACTGAATGTTCCCATAAATTTCCAGTCTACTAATATCTTCTATAGTTTCATGATGACTAAAATATGTTACATTAACTTATTTATTAATTTATAATAATTTGTATAATCTCTTAAGGGAAATAGTAGAGGCTTTTTTGTTTTGCTCAGCATTAATTGCAGTGTGTGCGATAACAAACTATTGAGAAATCTTAATAATGAGGAAAATTATTGCAGCTTTCTAATAAAAATAGCATCAATATAAATTGAAGTAAATTACAATTTAAATAAATTGCATACAGACATATTAAATTCTAAGCAAATGAAAAATTCTGAAATAAATAAGTCAGCCACACAATATTTAAATAAATGTTTACTGTGTGATATAATTTTCCCACTACATAATAACAGAAATAATACCAAATAGTAAATATAAATAAGAAATTAAGATATTAGTTTCAGTATTGATTAAATGAATCATTTTTGCAACTCAGGTAATCTGTATGTCCAGATTACCATACTTTAACTTTATTTTTGACAGTAGCTTAAGAAAAAGTTTGTTTCTAATGTGATGAAAATTTTGCTCCTTCATATCATATAGAAATCAAAGAATAAAAAAATAAATACAAGCAAAAACTTCTGTTTTCAAATAATTTTTTACTGAATTTAGGAACATAGAATTCTAAAATAATTCTTAAAATCATTTATGATTTTTTAGTAAAACCTGATTTAAAATTTGAATGACTTAACATGCAGAAAGAATTGATAAATGGAAAAATGCAGCAGGATTATCAAAGAAATATCTGATGAGTTTTACCATCATGCAAACAGATTTTGATTAAATGAGAAAATAAACAGGAGACATTGATTAAAAAATTCATAAAAGTTTCATTCATTAATGTTTTCTTCAGACAGCCAACCAAGCATGTTCATTGCAAAGGTCTGTAGGTATTGAATTCTAGGTGCTAGATTTAGAAAACTCATGTTCAGTGGGATTGATGTTAGAGTCAGTTAAACAGCATAAAAAGACTTCCCAACTTCTTTCGTTTTTCCAGGTCCATAGTACTGGTGAAGTTTGCCTAGTAAGATTACGTCACAGACTGTCCTTTAAGGCAAATTGAATATACAGAGAATTCACGTAACAAACACTGATATTTGGACTTCCATGACAAATTGAAATGCTTTTCCCTTTGTAAATCTTATCCTTTAAATAAAAATATCATGCAAACACACATTTTCCAGTAAAACATGTAAGGAAATATGCAAAATGAATGGGAAAGCAAAACTTTCCAAGACTGAGTTACAGGTCCTGACCTAGATCTCCAATCTCCCAAATGAGTATATGGTGAAGACTTAAATAAATGAGACAAGTAGTATGGTTTTAGGGCTCCAGGAGGGTCAAAACCCTTTCATTGAATTCAAGACTCTGAAGGCTAAGACAAAGACTCCTCTGGACCACTCATATTTATCAGGTCAAAACAAAGAGCAGGGAAACTGAAGAAAGTGAAGGCAGTGAACAGGACATTGGGAGTCACTTCAAAGACTTCTCCAAGTAATAAGTCATGTCAGTTTAGGAGAACTGTTTAATCCTCATGATGACATTGTAGGCATGACACTGTAGGAATAATTCCTGCAGCTGCAGTCTCTACTTAATTGATGTCTGAGCCAAGTTTCCGCAGCTGTGGCCTTACCTTGCCTTTTGAGGTATCTCTGGCCTCATAGACCACTACAGGCCTCAGCCAGGACCAGTGATTCATAGAGGTTCACTTACTATGAATCAGCTCCTATCAGCAGGCAATTGGCCTCGGCCTAGGACAGACTCACAGATAAACATAGAAAGCCAATTAATTAGTGTTAAATCCTGCTCAGAGCTGCTTCATAGTGGTCTCCAACAACTGAAGAATCCTTCCACTCTGAAACATGATGCAAAGATCAGCAAACAAACCAAAAACAAAAAATGATAATTTATTTGAAATACAGAAGAAGCTAATCAAAATTGCAAGTAATTATTTTTAGTGACTTAGTAAAATAAATTTCATTCATAGAAGAAGAACAAAAGTGTTAATGAAAAAAATTAATCACAGGTTGAGATGTACTTCATGAAGTTTTTAAAATTCTAGTTTGGGAAGTAAGTTTGTAAATATTCTCAAAAGGTGAACTAAGTAAAGAGATGGGGAAGGGATAAGACATCACATGCATTTGAATGATGCATTCATATGGTCAGCATTTGCTAATAAAATTTTTAGAAATTTTAGAAATATAAATGAGAAAGTTTACAAGAGATAAACTGTCCAAAAAAGCATATAAGATAATAAAGCAAAAAAGAACACCAAATGGAAAGTATAAGAGTCATAGAATGAGTAGGATTACAGTAATACTAAAATGCTCAATAACTAAAGAAAGGCAGGAAACATTAAAAATGCACCCCAAAAAACAGACAGGTTTTTAATTATCAGCTTATTAAAATGTTCATCCACATAATTTATAGTTAGTAATTGTGGAAACTAGTATGTCAGCAAAAACTTTTTTATATACATTTAATCAATATGTTTTCTGTACATAACACTCACTTTCATTATGAGGGATTTCAAGAAATACATAACACATCATAATTAATTTTTTTGTTTCTATTTTGTCCCTTTCTCCTCCCTTCCCTCCAATCCTTCTTCCCTATCACATTTAGAAAAAGTCTATTTCTATGTTTTCTTCAATGCTTTTGTTTTCTTTAACTCCTTTTCCCCTTCTTCCCTCCCCTCTTCCCCCATTGTTTATTTCTTTTCCTATCTTGACATGTTCTTGTACTTTCTTATACTTACACTGCATTTTATTCTTTATTTATATTTAGGTTTTGTATCGAGTCCTGACCTAGATCCCCTGTTGGAGATCACTATGAAGTGGCTCTGAGCCACATTTAACATTAACTAATTGGCTTTCTATGTTTATCTGTGAGTCTGTCCTAGGCATAGGACAATTGCCTGATGACAGGAGCTGATTCATAGTAAGTGAACCTCTATGAATCACTGGTCCTGGCTGAGGCCTGTAGTGGTCTGTGAGGCCAGAGATACCTCAAAGGGCAAGATAAGGCCACGGCTGTAGACACTTGGCTCAAACATCAATTAAGTAGATAGAAACTGCAGCTGCAGGAATTATTCTTACAGTGTCACTCCTACCACGTCTTCATGATAAGACAGTTCTACTAAATTGACATGATTCATTACTTGGAAATGTACTTGACATGATTTCCAAGGTCCTGCTCATTGCCTGCACTTTCCTCAGTTTCTCTGCCCTTTGTTGTTAGACCTAATAAAAGTGGGCAGTCCAGAAAAATCTTTGTCTTAGCCCTCAGCTAAAAGATTTGACCCTCTTGGAGCCTTAAAAATCATACCACTTGTCTCATTTTATTTAAACTTTTGCCATACACTCATTTGGGAGATTGGGCATCTAGGTAGGACCCATTAAGTGGTGCCCAAATGGACCTAAAATCCTTGGACTAGGAATTTTAGCCAAAACAAGTAAGTCCACCCAGAGTGGAAAAGTTTGGATATGGAGGAGGCCTTCACAGGAAGAAAATTTCACCAGAGATTCCTGGAGGGAAGAGAGGGAAAAAGAAAAGAGTGAGTCTTCCTGCTGTGAAAAACCATTTTAACTGGGAGCAAAATATGAGGCAAAAGGTTTCAGCTGAAGAGCAAAGGTATTCACAACTGCTCCAAAGCCTGCTTAAACACTCAGGGGCTCCTGTGCCAAACAAAGACTTAACAAAGATGTTAAAAGAGAGAACCAAATATAATCCATGATTTCCTCAAACAGTCACTATAGAAATTGATATTTGGGAAAGAGTTGTAAAAAATCTTAAAAGGCACACAGAGAAGGACGAATTATTTTCCTGAGATGTTCTCAACTTAAGTCCATTAAAGAGCTCACAGTCAATAGACTCTGATTCAGACACAGAGGGAACAGATCTCCCTGCCACCAAAACAAAATCCTTAGAGGGATCATCACAACAGGAACCAGAGCCTTACAAAATATGTCTCATATAGCTCTTTCCAAAAACTTATAAGTAGTGTGGGAAAATGCAGCCCAAAGGCAACAAATAATACCCTCCCTACTTGCTTCCCAGTTGGGAATGAAAGAGATGCTAATGATCGTAAATATTTTGTTCATATGCCTTTTAAAATAAAACTGCTAAAAAAATCTCAGACAAAGTGTAATGGAGTCTAAAGTCCATTTACTGTGGGAATCTTGCAAAATGCTTTGGATACATATCAATTGACACCTTATGATATCAAACATTTAGCACAAATATGCCTGTCTCCTGCTTAATTCCTTCATTTTGATGTAAAGCTAAAAACTCTTGTTTCAGAGCAGGCTCGTAAAAACAGGATGTGTTCCAATCCACATCCAGCAATAAATGGATGTGGAAATGCTTTCTGGAA
>PVLA01007277.1:0-38761 GCA_004027455.1 Hydrochoerus hydrochaeris | reverse complement strand
GTATCAAACACAGAAGCTGTGGACATTTTAACTTTATTAGCATATAAAAATGCTAATTAGGATTGTGAATAGGCTTTAAATCCTGTAAAGTCAACTAATGATTTAACAACATATATTCGAGTGTGTCAGGACATTGGAACTGAGTCTTACCAAACAACTATGATGGCTCAGGTAATGGTTGATCTTACAAATGCAAAAAGGAGTAATGTGAAATGTTTTAACTGTGGAAAAATGGGACACAGTAGAAAAAAATTGCAGAGTTTTTGTTAGATCTAATAGGACAGATGCTTCAGCTGCATCATGGCAAGAGAAAATGCTTCTGGTGAGGAGGACTCAGGTTCCCCACCTGGACATTGTTTGAGATGCCAAAAATGAAGACATTGAGCCAAATATTGTCATTCTAAATTTCATAAGGATGGTACACCTTTGTCAAAAACTGAGATGAGTGCCTTTCCTCAGGCTGGCAAAACAATAGAAGAGGCACATCTTGTGAGTCAAAATGCCAGTCAACTTTACCCAGTGCAAATTTTCCAGCAAATCCATATCAAAGGGGGTTCCCCAGAGAGATGTTAATTCACTCACCAGGGGAACGATTCAAAGTGCTGGCTTAGATCTTCCTGCAGCTTGCAGTGTCATTCTCATTGGAGGTGACAAGCCCACTCCAATTCCCACAGGAATTTGGGGTCTCTCACCTGTAGGAACAGTTACTCTTGTACTGGGAAAGGCTGATCTAAATTTAAAAGGAGTCACTGTTGTGCCTAGTGTGATTGATGGTGATAGTTGGGATGACATGCAAGTTCTTGCATGTGCTATGGATCTCTGGGTTTTTGAACAGGGAGTCTATGTGGTGCAGTTGATTTTGTTACCTATAGAGAACCTTCTTTTGTTAAGTATAGACAGCTCAGGAAGGAGCAAGACCCTCAGAGCAAAACTACAAAAAGAAATTTATTTTACCCAGGAAGTGACTAAAAACAGGCCTATGTGTTTTAAAATGATTAATGGGAAATACTTTGAAGGTCTAATAGACATCAGTGCAGATGTGTCTGTAATTGCATTAGAACAATGGTCTGCCACGTGGCTGACACGAAGGGTTCCTATGGCCCTTATTGGACTGGAAACCTCTCAGCATGTGTTAGAAAGAGCCTCGCCTTTGCCTTATGAGGGACCAGACCAACAAAAAGATTTCTTTTTACCTTATGTGGCATCTATGCCAGTTAACTTGTGGGGAAGAGATTTTTTTACAGAAGTGGAAATTAATGCTGCTTAGTGATTCTGATTTTAAAGCTAAACAAATAAGTTCCAATGTGGAAACTGAACAAATAGATTCAGATCCTAAAATTAAACAAATAATGATTAAAATGGGGTATCAGAAAGACAAAGGGGTAGAAAAAAACTTACAGGGAATCAAAGAGCCTGTTAATATTACACCTAAAAATGACAGGCATGGTATCAGATACAGGCAGATTTTTTTTTGACAAAGACCATTGATGCTTCTCCTCCCACAACAGCTCTGCCTTTACAATGGAAAACCAAGAAACCTGTTTGTGTAGATCAATGGCCCCTTAAAAAAGGAGAAGCTAACTGAACTATGCAAATTAGTTAAAAAGCAATTGCAACTAGGACATTTACAAGGATCAGTTAGCCCTTGGAATACTCCTGTCTTTGTTATTCCAAAGAAGTCAAGCAAATAGAAGTTGTTATAAGATGTAAGAGCTGTAAATGCTTGCTTACTTCCTATGGGGGCTGCAGCCAGGACTGCCAAATCCAATTGCAGTTCCCAGAGACCAGCCTCTCATAATTTATTTAAAGGACTGCTTTTTTTAAACATTCTTATTTTTCCCATAGATGGACCAAGTTGTGCCTTTTCCATGCTTCATTTAAACTTTAAAAGATCAATACAGCAAATAATATGGAAACAAAGTTATCCTTATGTCTTAACAGGAGAAAGAACCACAAGAAATATATTACATTGTTGGGAGACACAACCAATGCTGAAGACAGGCTTATGTGACTACTCAGCCAACCCAGACCAGAGAGATCTACCTTATCAGCCATAAAATCAACTGTCAGCTCCACTGAGAGACCAGAAGAGAGGACAAGTTATCCAGTGGAGTGACATCCAAGCAACAATTTATGAGGCTAGAGATATAGTTACCAGAAGGGGAATTCCACCAATCTCTGAAAATCTGTTGGTTGCTTTAATGGTTCTGCTGACAGTATCTGTATATATGACACCATATTAGGAGTAGAGTAATGGACTTATGTCCCTAATCTACCATTACTTAGATACATTACTAGGGAAGATTCTCCACCTGAGATTTATCATGATCTAGATATGATTGTTCATAAGTTAAATGCCATTACAGGGCCACTCATTTCTGCATAACTCCCTTGCCTTTAACAAATCTATGCATTCTTGGGAGAATATAAAGAAACATATACAAGGAGTATCCATCCTAATGTTATGATGGATATCGACACTCTCTAGAAGGAGGTGTTGTCAATGTCCCAATAAACCCAAAAAGTTAATGAGCAAATTAAAGATTGGGGAAATTTTCTGATGCTTTAAATCAATTAAATTCATTCAACTATCTGAAGACACATTTCTGGCTTAATGTTGGTATACTTGGAGTAATGTGTGTGTTTCTCCTTATTCTCTTCATAGTCTGTCAAAGATGAGCTGACTCCTAGACAACATTCAACTATGATTTACCCTGATCCAGCTGTTGTTAAAAAAACAAAAAGGAGGAATGCCTAATCTTCCAAACAAGTGTACAGTAAAGGCTTACATAAAATGAGACAAGTGGTATGATTTTAGGGTTCCAGGAGGGTCAAAACCCTTTAGTTGAGCTTGAGACTTTGAGGGCTAAGACAAAGAGTTTTCTGGACTTCCTGTTTTTACTAGGTCCAACAACAAAGGGTGGAGAAACTGAGGAAAGTGCAGGCAATGAGCAGGACCTTGGGAGTCACTTCAACGATGTCTCTAAGTAATGAAACATGTCAATTTAGTAGAACTGTCTTATCGTGAAGATATGGTCAGAGTGACACTGTAGGAATAATTCCTGCAGCTGCAGTCTCTACTTAATTAATGTTTGAGCCAAGTATCTGCAGCTGTGGCCTTATTTTGCCCTATGAGGTATCTCTGGCCTCATAGTTCATTATAGGCCTCAGCAAGGACCAGTGATTCATAGAGGTTCACTTGCTATGAAGTAGCTCCCATCACTAGGCAAGGGGCCTAGGCCTAGGACAGACTCACAGATAAACATAGAAAGCCAATTAGTCAAGTTTAAATCCTGCTCAGAGCTGCTTCATAGTGGTTTCCAACACCTTCTCATACAAGAAAAACAATGCAATATTTGTTTGTCTGATTTATTTCACTTAAAATATGGTCTGAATATACATCCATTTACCTAAAACATCTTAATTTATGCTCTTAGGGTAGAGTAGTATCTCTTTTTTATATAAATACCACATTCTTTTCATCCATGTACCTGTTGATGGGCTAATATGCTGTCTTGAAGATTTAGCTATTGTGAACCGTGGTGCTACAGGTATGGATATATCAAGGTGGTGTGATGAATTTATGTCTTTGAGGGAGATGCCTAGAAGAATAGATGGATCAAATGGAACCCTTAGTTTTAATTTTTTGAACATGCTCCATAATGCTTTCCACAGAGGTTGTAGCATTTTACACTCTCAACAACAATGGAGAAGGGTTTCTTTTCCCCCAACAAGCTCATCAGATTTTGTTATTGGTTGATTTCTAGATTATAGCCATTATTTATGGTATGAGATGCAATCACACATTTATCTCAATTTTTATCTCTTTAGAGGCCTGATATGTTGATCATTTCTTTATATAATTATGGATTGTTTGTGCTTCTTCTCTTAAGAAGTTTCTGTTTATCTTATGTGTCCATTTTTGTATTGGGACTTTAAATTTGAAGTGATATAATTTTTTGCCTTCTTCATGTATTCTAGTCTTCTGAGCAGTAGCTGGAAAAAATGATTTTTACGTTTTTGTTGATAGTCCATTCATTCTGCTAGCAATTTCCTTTGCAGTGCAGAAGCTTTTCAAATTGATAGGATTGTATTTGTTGTATATTGTATTTATTAATTATTTGTAATATCTCTTGTGAAACTGGAATTTTATTCATAAAGCAGTAGCCTAAACCTGTCTTTAGGAGTTTCAACTATTCTATCTCTAATAAAATATTTGTGTTTTAATATTAATATATTTTTAAAATGCATGCTGTCATAGCATAATTTTCTTCTTTTAATGTCCTATGTTGCTCTGTTGATCTATAGATCTCAGGATTTCATCTTTTGTATTTTTAGCTAGGTTATATGCTCATATTTCTTGCAGAGATAAAGTGCATGAAAATGTATAATTTCTGAACCTTTGTAAGATTAAATTATTTTCCCTAAATTTTCTCTTGACTAAAATTTCATGGAAATTAGGACAGGTTAAAAGTATTAAAACAGTGATGCTAGAACAATAAGCTTTTATTACAAATAATATTTAGTTCTATTTAACTAATGGAATTCCAGTTATGTTTTAGCTTAATAATATTTATTATGAAAAAGTAAAATATTAATTTTTTTCCAAAACTAACAAACATAGATATTTTGAGGAAACACTTGAGGTCTTAAATGCTATTAAAATATGAGTCTCATAGACTTAAGTACTGAGAATTGATTCAAATAAGTAGTGTTTAAAGTATAATTTCAAAGTAAACATTTCCTCATGGAGTGAATTCCTGAGTAGTTGCAGAGGTTCACATCACCAAGCTTAACAAAAGATAGAAACAATTACAATGAAGGAATGCTAAATAGAATCAAGAATTGCATTTGTCTTCCTTGTTAAAATATCACACGTCTAAAACTTGAAATCAGTGGTACTCTTTATAGTTTTTAAAAATACTTTAAAAGTACTCTATACTATATATACTGAAAAATATTACAAACACCAGTCTCTGCATTATCAAAAGTACTCTGCAACACAAGTATACACAACAACTGATAGATTAGAACTGAAATTATTATGTACATTAAATGATTAGAAGTCTGAAAATGTCAATAAAATAGTCTAGACTGAAATAGGACACAAAAAATATTTTAGTAACAATAATTGTTGTAATTCCTAGGAAGTCACATAATTGTTTTTAAAAAAGAAACACTTTAGTCAGCTTTTTAAAGTAAGAAATGAGAAAACGACCAACCACAACAGTACAAAGGAAAATGGAGGGAGAAAAACACAAAATATAAATGAAAATAAAAACTATAGCATACTAAATAAGAACTGAAAAATTTTTTTATTGCAGTGAAAAGGAATGAGTCACAAGCTCTTTAACAAAATGAATAAGCATTGTGGTTTAAAAATCACTAAATTTACCATTTACCTATCACAATCTTGAGGACCAGGTAGGCCAAATTTTTTTTAAAAAGATTCAATAACTAAGGAGAATTTTTGCCAAATTCCTATATATTGCCTCTCATCAGTGGAGGATAAGAAATTCCACAATAAGTTATCTCATGATGTCATACTTTGGCAATGAAGATTTTACAAATAATTTGAAAGAAACAAGCCATTCAGACCATGGAAAATTCCACAGTTCAATTTAAAAATTTAAAAATTCATAGTCTGATTAGATGCAAATATAGTTCAACTGTATGTTGAATAAAACAAATATTTCATATAAAATGCATATAGTAAATGGAAAAAATTTGTATGATGGAAAAATGAAAAGAAATACTATGCATATATTATAAAATATACAGAGATTTTATAAGGATAGATATTTTAAGAGTAAAAATAATTTAAATATGAAGATGTAACAATTTTAGAACTCAATGTATTTTATGACATCAACATATAGAAAGCAAAAGCCACATAAAACATGAAAAATACAAATCTATAATCAGATCAAGGTGTCAAATATAAATATGCAAAAAATTGAAACAAATACAAACTGAGAAAAGGAATTACACAAAGAAGAATATTAAAACCTTAATATATTTTAATATATATTTTCTTATATTTTAAAATATAAAAAAATGCAAAAGCATTTGTAAGTCTGAAAACAAAAGGTGAAAGCAGGTAATTAATTACCAGATTCAAAATTATAAAAGGTAGCATTATTCTAAACATCTCTGGCACTGAAAATATTAAATTTGTATCTGTAATCCCATATAAAAAATAAACAATTACAAGATAGTTCATCGCTTTTGAAATAGAGAAATGTAGTGCATATAAAGGTCACAGAATATTAAAACAAATAACCCCAATTATAGTTTTTGACAGTGGCTCATTCTTTTCTTCAAAAGTTGGCAGAAACACACAGAGAAATGCATTGGTTAATACTAACAATGCAAATTTAGGCACCACATTGAAATGGTAAAGTGGTATGTATTTGTTTTTGATTGTAAAAATACATCTTGGTAAAACACCCACAATTCAAACAATTTAATGTTATTTGTGGTATTAACAGAAAGAGAATGATATATGTTAATAATTGTATTTTGAAAAGATATACTATCATATAAAAATGTTTCAAGCAAGAGGAATAAGTAACAGTCTTAATTGAAAAAAAAATGTTTTAACACTTACCAGCAAACCTCATAATTTCCTTGGAGTAGACTCTTTTTTACCTCAGGAATTGGGCTCTATGTCTTCCACTCATTAACAGAGGTCCTAGTTAAAATGAGGAAATGAGCAAAAGCAATAAAACATAAACAATGTAAAAGAGAAAAATAGTTACTAGTCTTTCACATCATGAATTCATAAGTAGATTACCCAACATGATTTCAGATTGTTACAAGCAATACAGAGATCAATTAGCACATATTTGTATATTTATATGATGCTTGTAATTTATAATAGCTAAAAAGATATCACTAAAACTATGACTATAAAATGCTCATGTTTTCTTCACAGAAATTGTGAGTGGGAAGGAATATAGTGTTTCTTCATGCCTTTATTATCAGCTACTATTTTTATGGGTACACTTTACAAAACAAATTTTCAAATATTGCTGCATATATTATGGATATTACATACACATAATTTAATGGAGCTTCATTTACTTGTGAAAATGCTTTCTGTGATGCAATACATTCAAAGAACTAGGTTTCAACTGAAAAAATTTGCAATATGCTTTTGTAGTATTTTCTCATATTTCTATGTAAATCTTCCTATATTGATTAGATAATTTCTCCTCTCATGATAACACATTCTAACATTATTGGTAATGGTAACTCATGCTAAGACCTACACTATTCTAAACAGTCTGTTAAATAAGATACTAAATTTTGCATAAATGTATACAAATACATTAATGAAAAATTAATAAATGTTATTTAAGATAATTTATTTGCAAAATTTGTGAATCAGGAATCAGAATAAATACCTCACTGTCCAAGTTAGGACAAAAAATTTCAAATTGTCATTTTCCTGTGACTTCAGGGGCATGATATAAGTTTGGGTGAAGCTGAAGCTGGGAGGATTATTGTGCCCATTATACAAAATCATATACCTTCTACTGCATTTACATCAAACAAAAGCATTTTTTTCAGTTTACTGGAGAATTCTTAAATATACTATAAAAAGACATCTTATTACTTATTTCTAATTCATTAAATACAAAAAATTTAAGTGTAAATTTGAGGTTTTTATGGACATGATAGCATCATGGTTATTTTTTCCCAAAACTTCACAGGAAATGAACATATATAATCAGGAAGAAAGTGAGAAACTTATCAAAAGTACATGATTGTTTTAAATAGAAAAATATGTACCAAGTTTTGCTCACATTTAATTCAGAGCATTTTATGAGACAAATGTATCTTCAGATTTTTTTGTATCTTCCGATTTTTTGTATCTTGAGATTTTTAAGCATGATTTGATATGAGTTTAAAATTTTTGCTTACTAAATACTTTTTAAGTAAACTAGAATGAGCATAAGTTAAAATGTTTTCTTTTATTGTATAAAAAAGACCTTCATTTAAAAAAATTGAACAGGGAAATTTGCTCTTATATTACAAAATCAAGAACTGCATAAAATACAAAGAAAATATTTTATGAAAGGAAACATAACTCTCTCCAACAGGGAAAAAGTCAAAGCCTAGTTTTGCATCCTGTAAAAAATATTCCAATTTCAGTGAACCCATAATTGAAAGTCTTTAAATAGTTATACTATTACACTTGAACATACTTCTGATGAGAAAGAAAAACAATTATGTCAGATTACAGATATTATGTATATTATTTACAAGTACAATATGTTAAAAAATGTTCATAATTGATTAATCACCATCTTAAAAAATAAATCAATCTTCCAAAATATGCCAGGGCTAGGATGGCACTTTTTTTTTTGTATCAGTGTTCAAACTCATGGCTTCACACTTGCCAGGCAGGGCCTTATGCTGCTGAGCTATATCCCTAGCCCAATGTGCCAAGATTGAAGGAAATATTTTTCAAATTGAAAAACTGCTTATATCTGAATATTCTGATATAATTTGATTCACAATGAGTTTCAGGTAAATTACTGTAAAGCAAATTTAATCCTTTCTACTGATTAGATAAGTGGTTTCTCTGTACATATATATGTATTGGCATTTGTACATCTATCGGGTCCTGACCTAGATCCCCGATCTTCCAAAGGGGGGTACAGAGGAGGTTAAATAAAATAAGACAAATAGTATGATTTCAGGGCACTAGGAGGGTCAAAACCCTTTAATTAAGCTGAAGGCTCTGAGGGCTAAGACAAAGACTTCTCTGGATCAGTCACTTTTTATAGGTCCAACAAGGGGCAGAGAAACTGAGGAAAGCGCAGGCAATTATCAGGACCTTGGGAGTCTTCAAAGTCTTCTCCAAGTAGTAAATTATGCCAGTTTAGGATAAATGTTCTATCTCCAGGATAATATTTATGGTAGGAGAAAATTCCTCCGGCTGCAATCTCTATCTTGTTAATTGAAATTGGAGCCAAGTGTCCACAGCTGTGGCCTTATCTTGCCCTTTGAGGTATCTCTGGCCTCATTGGTTACTAAAAACCTCAGCCAAGATCAGTGTTTCATAGAGGTTCACTTGCTATGAATCAGCTCCCATCACCAGGCAAGGGGTCGAGGCCTAGGACAGACTCACAGATAAATATAGAAAGCCAATTAGTAAAATTTAAATCATGCTCAGAGCCACTTCTTAGTGGGCTCCAACAAACAGCTATGTGATAGAATGTATTTAAAATCTACAAAAATAAGAATAGAGAAAGAAATTTTAATACAAACAAAATGAAAACATTTTGTCCTTCATTGAGAAAAATAAGACATTAATATCTATTCAAGTTAAGGAACCACTAGAAAAGGGAGGTTGACAATAATGCATACATGAAGGAGAGTATACAACTAACAGCTCCCATAGCATTATTTTTGTTGATTTGAGAAAACAAAGTTTTCTTATATATCTGAAGGGAAATGCCAGAAATTTAGTTATCCAACAGGAATGGGGATTCAAGATATTAATTGCACAGCTGGGATCAATAAAGTAAAATGAAATGAGGTTAGATATATGAATATAAAAGTGCAGAGATGAGGTGAATTAATATTAATTAATTTCTACATATGGTTGTGAATTTATCCAACTGGTATTTTTATTGTTTGTTTTTGAATAACCAAAATCAATCATGTCATTATATTTTTAACTATACTTTAAAACATATTTCCTTTATCCCTCTCTTTTTTATGAAAAAAAACATTTTTCAATAGATAATAACAATATTCATATATATATTTTATATTTTCATATTTTGTATATTTTGGGCATGATAATTCACAGAATAATCAGTGTTACAAGATAAAAATAAATTTTGAAAACTTCTTAGTGTTAAATTAAATCATTGTGAGTTGATAAAAAAGGCTTCAAACAATCTTGAACAATGATATATTATTATTTTTTATAATAACATACATATAATATCTTTCATTATTTTCTAAATGACATCTGACTTTTATCCTGGATAAGCAGAAATGTTTAGGTAATAATTCACATTATATGAATTTATAAGTCAAGTACAAGTGCTTCCCATTTCTTTCAAACAATGAAAAAAAATTCTATCTCTATTGAGAACTTTTAAACAGGTTTAAGTAGTAAAATGTGAATAACTTCCAACCATTAATTGAACAAGTGGTACAAAGAGAACTTAAGCAATGAATCATAAATCTCTAACCCTATATTGATATTTTAATAATTAAAACTTATAGTAAATAATTATTGGCTATATTGTCAAGTGTGTTAAAATTTAGCTTCAAATTGTGTATTTGCTTTATGAATACTCAAATAAAATCACCGTAAAATAACAAGTTTAAATTATGGAGTTCACAGAAATCTAACACAAGACCATAAAAACTCTTTACTCTTAAGTGCTGTTTTAATCAAACATGGAAGTATGTAGTGACAATTAGGATATGTGTTACTAAATAGGTAAACAAGTAGAAACTTCTGCAAAAATTACATTTATACACAAAATGATTTACAAGGAAAATTAATATACAACTGATATGTTTTAATATCAGATCCATTTTGAACTTTCTGAGCAGATATAGATAGTTAATATTTCAGATACAATCCCATTTCTGGAATAAAACATTTATTTCATAATAAATAAAATCTATGAGATAACTTTCTAACACATTTTGAATGTCACTTTATCTTTATTTATACTCTCTACTTTTAAGTTCCAAACAAGGCAAAAAACAGATTCTAATACTAATAAAAATAGGTAAAGACTAAAGAAAAAATGTTCCATGTTAGTGATTAAAGATTTTTTAAATAATATGAAATATTTGTGCTTTGTCTAATAATCAAAGAAACTTAAAAACATTTTAAAGAAAATAAGTGGAAGAAGAAAAACTTTAAAAAGGGTGCCTAATTATAAGAATTTTCATCTAAGAGAAGAACAGATCAGATTTAATGACCCCAAACCAAGATCAAGCAAGTTCTGAACAGGACTAAATCTGATTAAAAAATAAATTGTCCAGAGAAGGCAAGTAATTAGAGAAACTTCTTTCACTTAGCCTGCAATAAATCAGGCTTTGTTTATTAATATTATTTCCAGACAATTCTCTACGCTAAAGCAGAGCACTTCTGTAATGAATAGATTCTTGAAAAGTTGATAATAGTGATAGTTTTGATATGTATTTGCAGAGTAACTGCATAAATAGCTACCAAAATACATTTAAATTTATAATTAATGATATTTTACTGTATCCTGAAGTTTCTTATAGAGGGCCAATCCATGAATTTGAAAATAATAAATTACAAAGGATAAATTAAAATATGATGTTTATTTGAATAATTGTATTTACTTTTTCTTTCATTAAACACATGGTGTTTTTCTTTGTTTTCAATTTGATTTGTTTCAGTTTATTTTGTTTTGTATTAGGTAACTTGACAGGGTTTCTAATCTCTTGGGAAAAGTCAAAAGCATTAGTCATTTGAAGCAATAATAAATAGCACAATTACTACTCAGACAGGGTCCCCAAGCAAACATTCCTGCACAGTAGCATTTTCTTCAAGGTAGCAAGAGTACTATAACTGATGATTTGGATATGGAATTATTGTGTACTAGTAACAGTGCATGGCCTATTACCATGTGATATCTCCTGCTGCTTTATAATTAGCTCTGAGCATAGTTAGGACAAGTAGCTGTGTACTTCAGGATGGTTCACCAGGTAGAACATAATGGCTCCTTGGGAGCCAATTAGCTGGGCCTGTCAAGACCAATTTCAGCAATTTTTAGTTTGTGGATTATAACCTAAAAAGCTGTAATTGTGACAAACACACAAAGGAGTTGACTGGCCAAAAAGAGTATCTATTTTGACAATATGTATTCTTTCCCATTCATTTTTGTCCATTATTATAATAAAGAAACATTGCTTGGAAAGTGTTTATGAGTTTGAAATTGCTCAAATGTTTACCCTACTGTGAAATATAAATGCTCGTAATTTTCAGGATTCACTTTTAATTTGAAGGAAAATAAAAGAGCAAAATGAAAAAAGACCTGGTATATCTTTTCGAGAAAATAGTAATGGTTTTGCATTGTACAACATATTCAAAGCTTTTTTCAAGTTTGGAATTTATTATAAAATGAAAAGCACAGGTTTGGTAACGTCTGTTTGTCATCTGGTAATTTTCAATTGAGTGTTACCCTTTGGAATAAACTGGGTGTCATTCTAATGTGGATCCCATCCCCAGCCTAACTTTGCACAGGTTTACAGTTGTAGAATCTTGCAATTTAATATATAAGAAAAATATTTTATCAAGCTCTTGTTCTTTTCCTTAACCATGAGAAACTGACAGTGAACGTTCTTTGGGCGTCTCCTGATGTTACAAGTGGAGGGAGGTCATACACGATGAACAAACATTACTCTACTCTTTGACACAATATCACCTCCCATGTGTTAAAAATTCAGTGATGTCACAAAGGAGTTTCCAGTGCCACAAACTCCTTTTCAAAACATCGCTGTCTACAATGTCCAGCATTAGACCAATTTGTTGAATAAAATATTGTCTTGGAATATCAATGAATTTATATAAAATTGTAGAGATAGTGCCAGGGTTATTTTTTAAATATATCTTTCACATATTTTGAAAGATAACAAACAGTGTCATCTGCAACTGGGTAACCTATAAAAGAAAGCTTTATTACTGAATGTTATAAAAGAGAATCCATGTCATAATAAAAATAAGAGTTCAAAATGGCTGATAGGTTCAATGTGAGTTTTATTATAATGCATATTCTTCAAATTCCAGATTTGTGCAACCAATTATAGTAAAATATTTAGAATCTCTTTGCCTATAAATTTTGGTGAAGTAATTTTTGTATGGCAAATTAATTTATTCCCAAAAAGAGTCACACTATTTATTTACTTGTATGTTGCAAGTGAAACTGACTGTTTTTCTTGAAGTCAGTTTTTTTCCTTTTTTATTCTGAAAGAATTTATAAACAGTATGGAGAATTTCATAAAACATTCAAACTAACACTATGAAACCAGTAGCCTTATTGCTGGCAGTGAGGAAATAAAACAGAACAAAACTTCCCTCAACAGTTTCACAACTTAACTGCTTAAAACGTGATAACAACAGTATTATATCCAAAAAGTAGTTATATAATGCATGCATAGTATCAATATTGATTATATATGCTATGAAGAAGATAGTACAAAAATGAATCACTCATGGAAATATTATTATATCCCAAAAACTGTTTAAAGTTACAATTAAAATATATTTGTTATATCTTATGTCTGTCACAAGACAATTTAAACATCTCGGACTGGAGATGTAGCTAGAGGTAAAGAACTTCCCTAGCATGAGAGGGACATTAGGTTTAATCTCCAACACTGAAGAAACAAAACAATACCACCAAAAAAGAAAACTATATATGAATTATGTGATTACTTTTTCTTTTAGCTGTATAATCTTAATCCTAGAGAAAGAATTTCTGTCTATGGATTTTAATTACTGAGCCTCAAATCTTTTAATCAAATTATATTTATTATAATATAAATATATGATAGTTAAGATAGTTTACTACTAATTTCTCTTAGTTCATTTAAATGAAAGGTTTATGCTTGTATTTCTTGGATATTAAATGCTGATACCTTGTACTTTGAGTAACTAATTTGAAGATAATAATATGCAATGAGTTAATCATTGTTACCCTCCTATTATCTTGTTTTGAAATTTTGTTTCCTTTTTCCTTCTAAAATGAAATGTCTCTGCTAATATTGTTTGGACAATTAAATGCTTATATCTTGTACTCTGAATAATTAATTTAAAGATAACAATATGCATTGCTATTTTTCTATTATCTTGTTTTGAAAGTCTGAGCACAAATCACACTCAAATTCCAGTAGCTTTTTTTAAAAAGAAAACACCTGATGTAAGGATACTTTTAACCCTTCAACATTTACTGTATTCTGTGTACTTATTTAACAAAGAAATACAAAAGGGACTTTGCATGAACTTCTTCTGCTATCTCTTCTTATTCTTGATAAATGTGTTAAGTATGTAAAAGCCAACAGCAGCAGCACAACAATAACAAAATATGCTTTATGTGGCCATTACAGGTAGATTTCAAATATTTTAGATTTGAGAACTCCATTAAGGTTTTTATGGAAGAGACATACAGAATACCAAGAAAAGGAGTTATCTTATTGCAAATTATATTTAGAAAAAGTTCACCAAGAGGAGTGAAAGCAATAACTAAATATGAGTAAAGATATTTTTCTTAGACATCAGGGGTTTCTTGAAGACATCAGGGGTTGTGCTAAGACTCCTCTTAAATTTCTATTTGTAGCTGGATGAATGCACAAATGCAGGACACATGCTTATGGATGGACAACTATATTATTAATTTGTAACAAAATCTAATGGAATACAATTGTACCAGACAGTAAAAAAGTCAAGGAAGACTTTATTGAAGTCACTTAATAAGTGAGTAATAATAAACTAAACATCACTGAAACAAAAGAAAGGATGCCCTTTAAATTCTGAGATGAGCTAGGAGAAAATTAATAGAGTACTAGAGGATATTAGAGGTATAGTTGTGCAATGTAACTAGGATACTTTGACAGGCTGACAGACATTTGTATTTGGAACCCATGTTGATTATCACTACAGAAAGCTAGTGACTCAAGGACAAGTGGTTGAAGTAAAAAAAAAAATATTTGAAAAGCTATCAAACTGAAAAAGATAGTCTATCACTAACAAAATTCACCTTTGTAGTATTCGCAAGAGAAGACAAATCCAGAGACAACTGTGTGTGTCATGGTAGGGTGGGGTCAACAGAAAGAAGGAAGGTACTAAGGTTCTTCCAAATCCCTATTATTATACATTTCAGATGGTCTACTTTTGTGTGACACAAGCTGCTGTTAAACATAGATTATCAGATATTCTGATTCTGTAAATCTAAAGAAAACTCACTGAATCGAAATTCTTGACATGTCTTTTAGCTCCCTTTTGGAGGAATATTTAAGTATATTTTATTTTGTATGTAATCTTGGGTGTATTTTTAATACAGATAATATAGCTGAGGCTTTAGGACCACATTACTCCCCTCCCCTATCCCTAGGCAATTTCAAAAGACCAACCCACCCTCCCACATACACACTTTGTACTGAGGCCCACTATCCAGAGACAGAGATAAGAAAGCCAAGACCCTTGAGCCCTCCTTAGGAAATTCAACTTCCCAGACCAGTACCAGGTTCACTGATACGAACTTTCTTCACTCGGAGCTCATTGAAGGTTCATGCATATGAACGACATCTCACATATCCAACTGCAAAAGAGTGAATTATGGGAAAGATCATGAAGGTCCAGCTGGCATGACTCAGCACCCTGTCAGTCAAGTTGTTCCTCATGTTCTGAAAGACCCACTGGGAGGAGCCTTAAACTCTGCACAGTATTTTCAATTCCTCAGCACTTGTGCCGTTTTTCTTTGTACCAGCAAGAGACCTATCACACTGAATTTACTGTCCCTTCAATTAAAATTTGTTGCTTTTTCCTTACTATAGGGTGCCACCTCAAATTCTTTGAAGATGGAGCACAAAAACCTGGGACTCCAACACCCAAGTCAACATGCACACATTTATAAAATTACTTACATAAGTAGATATTTTTCAGCTCTATTTGAGGTAATATATTATTTTGTCATATCCTGTTGCTATAGACAGCTATGTTAGGTAGAACTTTATAGGCAGTCAGACTTGCTTGCAACCTTGGAGGAGACATACACCTCCCACTGTGAGCCAGATCTCAAGGAAAAAGATAAAACAAATACAACCACACACTCAGGATAAACCTCAGGGAATGATATTCCAAATAGGTATTGCCTTGATACCTTGATCACTTTGAGGAGGCAAGAAGAAATCACTAACCCCAAATTCTACAAGTAAAGGCCCCATTTCCACTTGGAGAGTGACGTGCTTTTCTCTAGCATCCCAATTTAATCAATCTTTCCTCAGTAATTACGTTTGTAAGCTTACTGGTTGACTGTAGTTATGTCCCACCTCATGCCCATTTTCTGATTTCCCATATTTCTCCACCTTGGACCTGCCTTACCTGATGGATTTGCCCTATAAAAATTCCCAGAAAAGATGGGGTCTTTGGAAAGCCACCTGGGCCCACTTCTGTCTCTCTCTTGAACAAAAGCTTTCTTTCTCCCAATAATTATATTCTGCTCTTAATCTCCATCGTTCCTAAAATCCATTCTTTGATTTTAGAGAACATGAACTCATACAGGACATCTAGTAGTTTGGGAGTTTCCTTCCCCTATGTCACTGTTTTTCATTTTGTTGGGGTCCTCAAACTTAATTAATGATTTTCTGAAATTTGTATACATTGTAGTTCACTTTTTTACAAGATATATATTTGTTTTTATGTATTGCTTTACTTTTATTGTCTCACCTCCCATGATTCTATCAAGTTAATTGCAAATACTTAGAAGTGATATATGTAAGCCTCGATTTGGAATTTGGACAAGATTTTCAACCAGTCTGCCAGCAGAGGCATTATTCTAAGCTTAGCTCTGGGGCTGCCCTCAGCAAACATAGAATATCGTAAGTGAGTTAAGATGGAGAATGGAATCCAAAACACCCAGACATTTGAAGACACTGAAGCATTAACACCAGACACCTCAAGGACTTTGCCTGTTGAAGCATAAAATGTCCCGAGAACTTTGACCACTGAGGTTTACAAAGATCTTCCTATTTTTCTTACCTTCTTTCAAGGCCTATTTAAAAAGCTCTATTTGTCTTTGTTCCCTCCAGGTGACTTATCACCTTCTGTCTATCTACACTCAGGTAATAATGCAAATGCCTTGTTGCTATCATATTGGCCCTATTGAGTAGTCTCCCTTCACATTATTCCTTACATGTGGCGCCAAAATCAAGAAGCCAGAGAGAGGAAAATTTTCCTCTTCATGAGGATGGCAAGTCCTCTCCCCAGCCTCCTTTCTCTTGGCTGAGACCACTAAGTAACATCACTCCTTCAGGGCTTTCTTCTACAGTTCACACTGTTTCTGCATTGCCATATCTCACTGGGTGCTTTAAACTGAGTAAGCCCCACCTCCATTCTCTCCTTCTCTTTTTCCCTCCCTGTATGCATTTTATTTTCCCCTAAAATGTCATAGAGAAGCTTGCTCCACTTTTTAAAGCTTCAGTGCTGATCTCAAAAGCACTCCACGGAAAACTGCTTCCTTCTGGCAGCTGACCAGCAGCAGTAATGATACTAATGTTTTACCACTGTGGGCTCCAACAGGAGACGTACACTGAGAAACACAGTGACTCTTTCACATCCTTCTCTATGCTCAAGTGGGGAACCATCAATCTCCCATCACTCCTGGGTCTCCGTCAGACTGCCGTCAGGGAATCTTGAACCTCTCCGCTTCTCTCCTGATCTGAAGCCCAAGTGGCAGATTTTTTTTTTTGTAATATGGCATGGCCACAGTATGAGTGGGACAATGGACCTCAGTGGTCTGCCCATGGTATATTTGATGTCTCTATTTTGCACAAATCTAGGCAATTACTGCTGTGGCTAAAGAAATGATCTGAAGTAGTTTATGTCCAGGCCTTCCTTACATCCTGAAGTTTTGCTGATTTGTGTTCTTCATGAAATTCTCAAATTCTCCAACTTTTCCTTCTTATTACATCCCCTCTTCTTCCTTTCCATGCCAATTTCTCCCTGATGAAGTTCCTGGAAGGTCTCAGTTTCCCTTGGTGTCCTCCCACTAGCTGAACAACTTCACATTTCCCCTACTCCTCCAGTGATACTTCCTTCAGAAAAGCATCTGGTCAACCTGAAATTGCTCAACTATCTGTAGTTCCTCTCTGAATCACAGCCTCTTCCTTAAATTTTGTCTCAACCAACTCTGTCCCGTACCCAATCTGGACTACAGATTGGGTGCCTTGTCCTCAACCCTGACCCCCAATTTCGACTCAGGGAGGTGGAGGGGGTCTCTTAAGGTACATGTTCCATTTTCCCTGCCTTATTTGTCTTAGATTAATCAGTGCTTGGATTCCTTTCTTATCGATCCCACCAAATATATCCAGGAATTTCAGTACTTTCACAGTCTTGTGATCTCACCTGGAGTGACTTAAATATCTTTCTTTCTTTTAGTCTCTTGACTAAGAACAGCAACATTTTTAGATCTTAGCCTAGGCTGCCACAGATGACCGCAGGCACCTTAAGCCTAACTTTCAGGAGGAAGGTCATCTCCTGAGTCAACCCAAATTGGGACTTTAATTTGCTAGATGATGATGGACAATCTCCTGCTAAAATGAGCCATAACTCTACAGTCTCTTGCTTGGCTGAAGGGCTCCTCAAGACAGCAAACCAGGCAGTCAATTATGACAGGTTTAGGGAAACCACTTAGGCAAAAGTTAAAAATTCAAATCAATTTATGTCCTGCCTAGCTGCCATCCTCAAATGCTATATACCCTGGATCCAGAAGGGTAACTACTTTTAAAGATATATTTTATTACCCAATCTGCTCCAGATATTCAGAAAAAGTTACAAAAACTTGAGGCAGGCCCTCAAACTCCACAGCAGGAGTTAGTAAATTTGGCACTCAAAGTTTTCAATAATAGGGATGAAGTTGCCCCAAAACAGCTCCTTTCTGTGTTCTAGCTAGTTTCCCCTGCCATAAGAAACTCACAGTTGCAGCTGGATTGAAGCCCCAGTCAACCACCAGGGATCTCTCACCTAAATGTCCACATCCAGGGCTGTGCTTTAAGTGCATCAGCCTGGTTATTGGGCTAAGAATGCCCACAGCCCAGGATTCCTTCAAAATTATTCCTCACCTGCGAGGGCCCTCACTGGAAGTCAGACTTCCCCTTACAGGTGTCTGCCCCTGGAGTCAGCTCTGTCGGCTGGCTATTTCCCAGATCTCCTCAGATTGGCAATGGAGGACTAATGCTGGTCAGAGGCCCCTTGGACTATGCCAAATGCTGTGGTTTGCATATCTCTTACAGTGGAGAAAAAGTCTGTATCTTTTGTCCTCCACACTGGGAACTTATTCTACCTTGCCTTTTTTGCAATGACCAGTCTATTTTGCCTCAACTTCTATTGAGGCTATTCAGGTTAGAGTCACCAGAGCTTTTAAAACCCTCAGTTTGGTGTCAATTAGGTCAACAATTTTTTTTCTCATTGTTTTCTGATCATTCTTTGCCACAACCCATATGGCTCTTGAGATTCTTGGGGTGAAGGACCATGTAAAGATAAGAAAACAAAGAAGAGACAAGTGGGGCCCTTCCTCTCCTGATGGGAGGAGATGAACTGCCCCTTCCCTCTAGGGGCATTTGTTTATACATTTTATCAACTTGACGTTGTCTTAGCAACCCACGGTTCAGATTATCGCATGGGTAGCTGCTCTCTGAGCTGAAGCAACTACTTCATGTAACTTGCTCCAGGTGCTCTTGGTTCTTGGAAAAACCATGTCTCAGCCCTATGTGATCAATGTCCAGTTTCAGTGGCTCCCAGCATATCCCTGTTTATGTTTTTTTGTAGCATGGGATGGATGATCAGTTGAAGCTGGAGGAGCTGTGTTTTGATAACCCAAGATCTTTTCATTTATGAAGTATTTTCATCTTAAGTCTAGTCCAAGGATTTTAAGTGTCTACATTCTGAAATTGAAACTTGTACAATTAATTAATTCTAACCAGTAGACAGCTATCAGTGTCACCAGCAATTGTCAGAAGGTGTTAGTGATTTGAATTTCTTTTTTTAGCTAGTATTTACCATGGCATTATTTATACCTCTTCTGTTTCTAATTTTGTGCAGGATGTTCAAGACCCAGTTAATGTGAGACCTATATTAAGTACAATCAGTCTTTTTATTACCTATCAAGGTCAATTAAGTCTCCTCAGGAATTTCCTTGAAACCATCCATGCACAGGTCTTCTATCAGTGCCAGGCATCTTAATGAGGTACAACTATTGCTTGACCAAGTTGTTTTCTATGAAAACCTGGGAGATCTTTTCTCCTGGCAAATGTCCTCAGGGAATCACTGAGTATAAGGTGACTTAGCAGAGATTCTCATATACCCTGGGTCTTCAATGACCTTAGAGGGCTGGGGCCAAATATTGGCTATCCTCTTAGGAAATCTCTCTAATTTTTTTTTTTTTTTAGCCTCTAAACCTCAGTTGTTGAATATGCAGAAGAAAAGACTGATGACAGTGGAGTGTAGTAGAGACAGTAAGCTTATTAACATTATTATCCTATCTAAATAATCAAACACCTTAGAACATAAAATGGAACCATTATTTTCTACTAACCATAGATGATTTGACATTTGAATTGCTATAAAATGTTAACAATTACATATTTTACACAGAAAATTAGAAATCTAAACCCATACCTAATATTACAGTATGACAATCATGATGATATTTTGTAACAAAATTGAATACCCTTTTTTGATATAAAATGTCCCCCTCAATCAGTCATCCTTATCTAATTGTAAAAGCTTTTATCTATCTTGTTTACGTTTAGTGGGATGTACATCTTGTAAGGTTTATTAAAGGCAGAGGTCTGAATCTGAAACAAAATTCTGTAAATAATCCCCATTTTACATTTTGGAAAAATTGTGCATCTGGAAGCATGAGTACATTTAATACACCATGAGGTTAATAGCAATTTATCATAGCCATATGAAAACCCTTGTATGGGCATCTTTAAATCAAAAACCTTATTATCTAGAAAACAATCATTTGATGATTATCAATATGTACATAACACAGTAATTTATTTTTAATAGTGATTATCATAGTGTCTCCCATAAGGCTATGGAGATCATTGGGGCCTCCAATCAATGAACAAGAACTGGTTAATTTTAATAAACAGACTCATCAGTTGGAGTCCTGTCTAATAATATCCCCAACACTAAGAGATTTTTATTTAATAATATTGGATAACATGAAAAACTCGATCATAGCATTTAACTCATTAATTTTTAAACAACAGACTGTCAAGTCCATGATAAACAACAATATACATACATTTACACAACCAATTTTAGCATCATTTTGACTAGCTGGCAACACAGGTGGAAGTATGCTCTTTAAATATATGTCCCAGATTATATTTTGAAAAATAATCCAAAAATGCAGAAGAAAAACAAAAAGAGAAAAAAATGTTGAGCACAAATAAAAAGAACAGCTTTTCACAGAGTGGACAAATGGACAATCATGGACAGAGGATCTGTGCAAATTGGGACAGACATAAAAACAAGCAAATAACCTGAGACCTCTCTAAGAGACTGGAGGATTATTCATATACTTATATCATGCCCTGTCTTGATACTTTTTTCTTTTTGCTGGGACAAAATAACCAACACCCAAAATGAAGGAAGGAAAGGTTTATTTAGCTCACAATTGTGGAGATTTCAGCTGGCTCCAAGGGCGGCGTGGCACTAGGCCAATACATCAAGGCAGAAGCCAGAGAAAAAGGAGGGAAAACAATGCTCTTCTCCCCCTTACAGTGTATGCAGGCCATTCCCTACCCCCAGGGCAAATGTAACACTCACAAAATCTTCCTTGCCCTCCTTTGTGCAGAAAGAGGATATTTACAAAGTAAGAACCCTGGCTCCCTGCTGAGTCTCTTCTAAACTGCTCAAGTTGACAGACACAATGTATCAAACACAGCCTGCCCCTCTGGGGTACTAGCTGGCTTAAGTTCCATGTAGTGCCCATGTCCTGGGAGTGTTTCTCAGACAGGGCCACTTTCCAACACAGACGCTTGTGGTTTTGGCTCCACACATGTGAAAGATCACTAGCTCAGCTGACTCTCAACAACAGCTTCCAGACTGGACAAATAGATGACAGATACACAGCCAGACAAACTGACAGGCCCCCTGTCCAAGACTTGCCCAGTCATCATAGCGATGGTCCAACCCTGAGTCATAACGGTGTCTTGCTCCTTCTTCTCCCAAAATCCCTGTGGTTCCTTCTTCCCAGCTTCCTTTGCCAAAGCCCTCCAAAAACGACCTATTCCCTTTAGCCTCATTATACTAAGCAATTATGTATCAGCTGCAGATATATAATTATATATCAGCTGCAGATACCCTCCTCCACCAGGGTACATTTAAGCTCAAGTCACTCCTTTGTCCTCAGAGAGCCAGCACAGGCTTTGTTGTGCTGACTCTCTCCATGACCACATGAAATTCTTTCTTATCTAGTTATCTCCTGTCTTTTAATACTATGCACTGCTCTAACTACAACCCAATCACAAACATCCTTCAAAATCAGAGTGCATTCAAATATATTTTTAGCCAAATTGAATTATAATAACTTTACACAATTGTAGAATTTATAACTCTAAATAGACTAGTCAGATTTTTATTCTACGTCAACAGCAGAGAATTCTGCTTGGAAAGTACAAAATCTTATTTATAATTAACATATATTTTGTATTTTATCTTAAGAATATTACCAACTTTTATGTCTCCTTTTTTCATGTAACTTTCAGTGTGGTTATCTCTATATACTCTGATCATTTATTTAGACATTTGGGTTTTGTTTTTGGTTCCCATATGCTGGGCATCCTGGGTCAGTTAAGTTTGGTTCTAGCTTCATCCTTTTCTATCAGTTGTAGGCATTGCTGTCATGGGACTGAGCATCAGTTTCTTGAGAGTGCAATCAACTCCTCCTCTGGGCTTGGGTCTAGAATACAGGTGGACAACTTACTCTGGTATCCAGATAGGCCATTTAACATTTCCTGGAAAAATGTAAATCCAAATCCTTAAATCCAAAATTAGCACTGTACCGGATGCTTTTATTTGCCCAGTGTGAATCTAGCCTTTACCTCATTACATTGTCTTTCTGGAGTTCCATCTTTATTAGTATGGAAAAAATGGTAATGATATATACTGCCATGTAAAATCTATTATGAGGCAAACGCACCCATTTGTTTTTGTAATTTAAAATGTGAGCACATTTAAAAATTTCTAGACCAACAAACATAATTAATTTTTTGTGGTAAGAGCCTTATATATGGAGGGAAAAAAAACTGCATTTTGTATTTAGGTAGAAGAGCTTGTGTTTGTAACTCCTACCTTGGGCTTTGGTTCCTGTCTCCCTGCCTAAAGGTGGTGGGTGTGGCTGGCTGGTGCACAAGCAAGCCATGGGGGATGTGCATGAGGCCACTGTCACTGCCAGCTGATCACAAGTGCTGGGCATGCCAACTGTGCTTGCTCTCTGGCCTGGAGATCCTGCTGCTGTTGGGGGTCTGAGCACAAGAAGTGCCTTAGTAAACTTTCATGCGTATGAAGGATGCACACAGTCACAGGAGAAAGCTGGGGTGGCTCCAGAGTGCCAGAACCATGTCTGACCTTCCTGGGGCCTCATCTTGCCTTTCTGGTGCTGTGCCAAGTACTGTGATACCACCCGCAGGCAAGCCATTAAAAGGATGCACAGGGCCTGGTGGAGTTGGTGCCATAGCACATGGGAGGCAGGGCTGCCAACCTCGACTCCACAATGCAGGTCCTGCCTCATGAAGTCAGGCTGGTCCAGGCCTCCATGGGGACATTCTCCGTGCCATAGAGCATTTGGCTGTATTTTTAAAGACAGAATCCCGAAACGGTTTTAGACCCTGACGACTAGAAATCAAATCTAGGGATATCAGTCTCACTCACTGAAGGAAGTCTCCTCCATGCCCTTGTGGTTCTAAGTTGATCATATACTTGCAACTCAAAAGCAAGTTAACTGCTTGTGGCAGCAAAGGCACTCTTTTTCATCCCCTCAGGTTAACAATTTAGCACTTCTACTAGGGTGGGAAACATTACCCACACCCTGTAGGCCTGTAGTTACCACACCCTGAGGTCATGGCATATGTTAATTGTGTTGGTCAGTAACTGAAGAGTTTATATCTGTGTCTAAAAGTTCTTTAAATGCTTTTCCTTTAATTATGAATTTTATCTTAGGGCTATCCTGCTTAATTTGTTGAACCCAATAAATATCAAGAGACCCAAAACCCTTGGATTTCCTTTCTTTATTTATAGATTTTCCAATTTTTAACAGAAGAATAACCAATTGAGCATTAGGAGACTCTGGGGTGTGTGTTTTTAGCAGATTGTAGCTGAAACAATCAACATTGTTTTTTCATCTCCCTTGTCTGGGCCAAGCTCCAGGATCTGTGGAGCTCTTTGGTTCCCTGCCCTGCTTGGGATCATGTGAGATATAGTGGAAGGAACAGAAAACAGTAGTTTTTCCATGTTAAATTACCCTATAAAATAAAAATAGAGGTCCAGATAGATTTGCGCTGGTTTGCTTTTTCCTAGTCTTGCTCTAAGCTGTTTTTAAATTTCTTCCTTAGTATGTAAATTTATAGTTTTTTCATCTGGGTAAAAACAAACTCAAGAAATGTAGCAATATGTGTAGTGTCAGTGTATTAAAAACTAAAATTGACATAAGAGACAAACAAAAAACCCCTAAATAAACATTGAGCTACATTGATCATGAATTTGAAGCAAGTCCTACTGAAGCAAACAATTGTGAAAAAGAACAGTTTGAGAATTTATACAACCAGGTACCAAGTCTTACTACAAAACTATAGTGAGACAGAGACATGCTGGAGCCAGTCTATTGTCAGCTCATGAAAGCCAAATAGTGAATTTTTAAAAATTTAATAGATTAGTTGTCATCATGTTGGTTATTTGAAACTGTCTTTTGTGAAAGTCTTTTGTAAGCAAAAATAAATAAACCACAAAGCAGGGTCACATTGTATCCTTAACTGGATTCTTTTAGTGCCAGTTGCAAAGGAGACAGAGAAAGCAGCTCTACTTCCATAAAGGCAGAATTTCCACCTGTGATTCAACAAAATTTCTTTGAGCTGAAAAAGTAAAAATAAATAGCTGCTTATGATGCAATTAAAAACATCAAGTGTTGTAAATAGAATTCACAGCAAAGCTCTCTTCTTGTGACGAAGAGTTATTCCCCATTTCTCCTTTCTTATCTATTTGAGCAAAGCCAAAGATCTTAAACTCTATTGGGGTTTCTGTAGTTCCATCATCTTTTTCTTGCCCAGAACTTGATTTTAAAATATTTCTCTGAGTCAGTATTTTCGTGGCTGTCTTAACAAGCTATAAGCATTAAGATATTTCCTAATCAAAATCCATGAAAGAAAAGTAAATACTGAAATTGTTGTGGCATGCTCAAGAAATTTGCTCATGGGACACCTAGATTCGAGAAACAAGTGAGGTTTATTAAAATTATGGTGGTCAGTCAGCTTTGGCCATTGAAACTGCTGGCTATTGACTGGCTGATTTTGATCCCTTCTTTCTCTTCTGCTATGTACCACTGTATGATTCACAAGGTTAGAGGATTAACACGGATACAATTTTGGGGGGCATTATCATTGCTTTGGAGTATTAAAAGACCTTCTTACACATGTGGTTAATTGACACACAGAATGTGGGCACCAATAAATTTGGTTGCCTTGAGATAAACCCATTTATTTCTCCTTTCTATAGATTTAATGGCCAATTAATGAATAGGAGAAGGCCTTTTCAGCATTTGGCCAGGTTCACTCCCTGTGTATATATGCATCTATACACATCTGTGATTCTTGATAATTTGCTTTTCCCATGTCTAACAACTAATATAATCAGTACATTTCTTTTCCTTTTGTTTCTTGTAAACCAATACTTTTTCTTTTGACTTCCCTTAAGCCTATTTCTGTCTTTGGCTTCTCCCAAGCCTATTTCTCTGTCTTTGGCTTCTTTCAAGTCTATTCATCTGTCCTTTGCTTCTCCCAAGTCTATTTTTCTCTTTGATTTTTCCTAAGCCTGCTAAAAATTGAATTCATGACCTTGCATTTGCCAGGCAGGCACTGAGCTATATCCCCTGTGCTCTCTCTTTGGCCCTAGTAGACTTGTTTCTCTCTTTCTGGATCAGGTGGATTTTTTTTTTCTCTTGACCTGTGGACTCACTTTTCTTTCCAGCCTTAGTAGACTAGTTTTGCAATACTCCAAGCTTAACACCTGGAGATGTCAATATCAATGATGATGATGAATATTGAACACTACCAATTCACATCTCCCCTCTGTTACATGTACATGAAAAGTGTCCCCTTGCCCTCTATCTCTTATTCCATTGTTTATCAGGCAGCTTGTGCTGCAAATTACATGGCTCTTTGAGGTTCTTGAGGTGAGGGACTGCTAGGAGATGAGATAATAAAGAAGAGACAGATCTGGTGTCAGGTGGAGCCCTTTCTCTATTGATGGGAGGAAAGGATCTGTCCCTCACCATAGGAGCATTTATATATTTCAGCACGTTTCTATGCTATGACACCTTGTAGTCCTAGCAACCTACTTTTTGGATTTTCTTGGGGCTAGGTATTCTTTGAGCTAAAGCAGCTTCTTCATGTAGCTTGCCCTGGGTGCTCTTTGTTTGTAGGATGTCCATGCCTCAAGTCTGCACATGTGGTCAATTTGCAGCTTCAGTGGCTCTGAACAATTCCTACTTTCCCTGTTCTCCTTCTCAGGTGAGATATACTGTCCAAATTACTGGACACTCTCACCATTCCTGTTTCTCTTCCCGCTTTTCAAACTGCTCTCTTCTCTGCCTCTCTGGCCTCACTCACAACACTCATTACATCTCCAGACCTAAATCTCAATGTCTGAAATACCTCTTCTCTTTCCCTGGCTCTCAGTGAAACACCTCTTACTATTCCACTAAAGCCAGGTCACCTTTATCTCATCCAGCACCAATACTTGTCCTCAATCATGTTCTAAGAAAAATAAAACTAACAATCTCTCACATTCTCCAATGTAGTCTTCTGAACCCTATCAACTCTCCAATTGACAATCCCATTCTCCTTGTTGAAAAGGCAGGTGGCATATACAGGTTGATCCAGGACCTCTGAGCAATCAAGCAGATATTTTTTCCTGTCCATTCTATAGTGCCCAGGGCATATGTCCTTTCATCTTCTATTTCACACTGACTAATCACTACTCAGTCCTACATTTGAAAAATGCTTTCTTCACCATTGCTTTACATTTCTCCTCATAGCCTCTCTTTGCCTTTACCTGGACAGAGCCTAACATGCAACAGTCCTAACTGCTTACCTGGGCTGTCCTGCCACAAGGGTTGAGAGACAGTCCTCACTATTTCAGCCAGGCTCTTGCCCATTATTTGGTCTCCTTCCACCCATCCGATTACTGCCTCATGAACTATGTAGCTGATATCATTCTCCAGAACCTGGCTTATGAATCCTCCATTCAGTATACTCTCTTACTCTTACAGCACTTAGACATAAAGGGTTTCCATGTATCTTTGTCCAAGGTTCTAATTTCCTCTCCATCTGTCACTTATCTGGGTGTCATTCTACACAAACACATTTGAGCCCTTCCTCCCAATTATGTCTGATTAATTTGTCAGATTCCAATCCCTACCACAAAACAACAACTTCTCTCCTTTCTTGGGGTGGTTGGACAGTTGTTTCTAGGGACCTGATTTTGCTGTCCTTACCAAACTCTTTTGTAAGCTTACAAAAGAAGACCTATCTGAGCCTTTTAATCATAAGAAATTTCCTCAGTCTTCCTTCCAGGCCCTAAACAATCCCTAAAAACAACTCCTGCTCTCGTTCTGCCAGCCTGTACTTAACCTTTCTGTCTATACACTGTAAAGCATGGTGATTGCATGGTTGCTACTCTGGCCCAAGGGCCAAGCCCAAACCCAGTATCTTTCCCATCTAAACAACTCAATCCCACTGTCTTAGGTTGATTAGTCTGCCTAGAAATGGCTGCGCAGCAGCTTTATGGTTACAGAAGCTCCAAAATTTACTAGACTTACATCACTCACATTATGTTCCTGCCATAACCTGCAAGGTCTCATATTCTCATCATATCTCTCTAACCTTCTATCTGCTCCTCATATCTTACAGATATATTCACCTATATGCCACAAGTATGAAAGTTAAGGCATCTTTGTTCTGGGTCAACACCTTCACTGGGTAGGTAAAAGCTTCTCCCCCACAGTTCAGAAAAACCCCTACAATAACTGTTGTCTTGGATTCTGACTTTGATCATTCTTTTTGTCTCGCACCTACTCTGTCTCCTTCTGAAATGCCAAACCTTCATGAATATCTTGTTTCTTATCTACTGGTCAAAGTCACCCTTTTCTCATATCTAGTTTTCTCCTTGCTTACCCTTGGTCATACTTGATTTGTTGAAAGGAGTACCTAAAAAGTTTCCTACAATCACCAGCTAAGGTAAAATATGCAATTGTCTCACATGACTACTATAGAAGCTGAGGCTCTCTCCTCATCTACTACCTCCCAATGGGCTGAGCTGACTGCTCTGACTCATTCTCTTACACTGGCCAAAGCCTTACAGATTAACATCTATTCAGATTCCAGATATGCATTTCACATATTTTACAACTATGCTGCCATATTAGCAGAGAGGATTTATCATCTCTCAGGGGTCCTCAGTCTCAATGCCTCCTACATTAAAGGCCTTCTCCAGGCAAATCTGTCAACACAGGCAGCTGTACTTCATTGAAAATGACATCAAGAACTTTCAGATCCCATAGCTTTTGGAAATGTCTTTTTAGATAAAACTGCAAAGCAGGCTAATCTCTCCCATCATGCTGCAAAAGGCCAATACTTTGCCCCCTCCTGCTTCACCCGCACCGACTCCCATTCCGAGCATCAACAATATCAAAACTACCCCACAAAGAATGGGTGGTTTCTAGCTCAAGACCTCTTCCTCCTCCCTGCTTCACAGGCTCACATTATCATTTTATCTCTGTGACAATTTTCATGTAGGTTCCAAACCTCTCTCCCATCTACTTGAGCCTCTTATTTTCTTTCTTCCTGAAAGACCCTGCTTACAACTATTGCAACTCAATGCCCCATTAGCAGGCACAATAGCTCAGGATTGCCTGAGGCCTCCTCCTTTTCCTACACATCATGAACTAGATTTCTCCCCAACCCAGGACTTTCAGGTTGACTTCACCTATATGCCACAAGTATGAAAGTTAAGGCATCTTTGTTCTGGGTCAACACCTTCACTGGGTAGGTAAAAGCTTCTCCCCCACAGTTCAGAAAAAGCTTCAGTAGTCACCAATTCTCTCCTGATTTGTAAATCATAGTACCCTGATTCGGTCTCCCTATCTCCATTGTATCCAATAAAGGCCCTGCTTTCATTAGTCAGAACATTCAGGAGGTGTCCAGAGCACTTGTAATAGAATGAAAATTTCATATTCTGTACCAGCCTCAAATATTTGCTAAGGTAGAAAGAGCTAATGGTCTCCTTAAGGCTCATCTTACTCAGCTAACACTTCAGCTTCACAAGGACTGGGTTTCCCTCCTCTTAATTGCTCTGCTTAAATTTGCACTCTACAGAGAACCTACTGTTATCATTTGAGCTTTTGTACAACTGCAGCTCTCTTCTCAGATCAGACTTCAGACTGGAAGTCAATCCAGTCAGAGATTATCCCCCAGTTTTTCAAGAGATCTGAAAAGAAATATGACATGCTGCTAACCATTTCTTGCCTTCTCCTGACCCTCACACTTATGATAATCTGGTCAACAAATTGATCTTGATTAAAGATTTCAACTTTGGATCACTCCAGGCAAACTAGAAGAGGTCTGTCAGAGTCATCTATACCACAATGGTGGTTCATTAACAAGACCTCCCACAGAGGATTCACTGTTCTAGAATAAAGCTATGCCCAGCTGACACTGTTCCTGACCTCTCCCTTTGTAAAATCAAGGCATTTTTTTTCATCTGTGGTACCCCCTACCTATTTGTACCTTCCAATCAACTAGAATGGAACTTGTACACTCCAACATAGATATAGTCCCAGGAAATCAGAGCCTGCCTGTCACAGTAAGGCCCAGGTTATATAGCACAGGGTCATGCAGTTAAGCCCTCTCTTTACTGGCCTGGGAATCACTGCTGCATTGGCAGCAGGAATAGCTGGCTCGACAACCTGTGCCTCCTACTGCCACTCCCTGTCTCAAAACCTGTCCCAAAACTGTTGGAGACCATATGAAGTGGGTTTGAGCAGGATTTAAAATTGGCTCATTGGTTTTCTATGTTTATCTGTGATTCTGTTCTAGGCCTTTGTCCTTTGTCTGGAAATGGGCAGCAGATTCGTTGGAAGTGAAACTATAAATCACTGGTCCTGGCTGAGAACTGTAGGCACCTGTGATGTCTGAGATGCCTCAAAGGGCAAGATAAGGCCACAGCTGAGGACACCTGGCTCCAATCCCAATTAAGTAGATAGAGACTGCAGCTACAGATATCTCACCCCTGCTGTCTCACACACACCATAAATGTCATCATGCAGATAAGACATTTTCCTAAATTCACATAATTTGCTTCTTGGAGAAGTCTTTGAAGTGACTCCCAAGTCCTGCTCAATTCCTGCACTTTTCTCGGTGTCCTATCACTTTGTTTGAAATCCTAATAAACATTGACCCTCCAGAGAAGCTCTTGGTCTCAGTCCCCAGAGTTTTGAACTCTGCTAGAACATTTTGATTCTCCTGGAGTCCTAAAATCATACTACTTGTCTCATTTATTTAATCCTTCACCATACACTTATTTGGGAGATTGGGGATCTTTGCCAGGTTCCTGATACAAAACCTTAAAGACATAATCAAAACTATTATCACTTTACAATTCTAATTGAGTCTGGCATCAGTGACTCTCCAAAATTTAACAGGCTTATACCTTACTGGGTGAGCAAGGTGGCCTACATATCTTCCTAGGAGTATTTCTTTGACACAAACCTTTTAGATGTAACTAAAAGCTTACAGAAATGGCCTTGGAAATTAGAAATCAGACATAAATCCAACTCCTAGACTAATGTCTGGGATTGGGTCTAGTGTTTCCTTCCCTTGGCAGGACGGTTGGTATGTAAAGTTTTCCTTCTCTTGTTTGGCTCCCACCTTCTCAGACTGCTGTCACAGTTCTTACAATATAGCAACCAAACAATCACTAATTAGCAGCTGTGCTCTTTTCCTCCCCCCAGTATGAAGCAGTTCCCCAAAGTTTCCCTTCCCTCTCTGTTGCTCACTCAACCCATGTGTCATGCAGGAATCTCCCGTTTTCTTCTTCTTTTTTAAAATTTATATTAACTAAAAGATGGAAATGAAAAGTCTGGCATGGACATGACTCTTCCAGTACTTGACCTGTCTGGCAGCAGAGGTGTTGCTCCTCAGCCCAGCATCAGACACCCTCAGCAAACACAGGAGGTCATAAAAGAGGTAAGATACAGTACAGACTCTTCCAAAACATCCAGTCATCTGAAGACACAAACATTCACACTGGGTTACTCAAAGACTTTACTCACTGATGCACAAAACATCTGGAAAACTCTAACCATAGTGGTTTACTAAGATCTTTCTGCCTAATTTCCTTGTCTTTTCTGAAGACCTATAAAAAAGGTCCACTTCTCTTTGTTCTCTACAAATTGCCTTATAGCTCTCTATCTGCCTGCACTGAGGTATTAAACCATATGCCTCGTTGCTTTCACACAAGCTGTTGAGTGGTTCTTACTTGGTATCATTTATTACAATATAATTTAGTGAGACAGCAATCTCTGCAAACTCTGGGTAGTGAGATTTGCTCAACTGAAAATAAGAAGTCTGGAGAAATAGTCTCAAGAAAACGAAATTCAATTACAGTGCATTTACTCTAGGAGTAGTAACCCCATCATAGTTTAATCCAACACTGAGTTGTAATTATAATATATAATTAGTGTGGACTTTGACTTCAATATTGTGGTTCAGTGGTAAAGATACAGAAGCATTTTCCAAATCTGTCAGTAACCATGCTACTAGATTCCTTTGTAATTTATCTTGTTTGTAAATCAATAATTTTTCTACACTAGTTTTTTGCAATGACTTTTTTCTGTTATTTTTCAGTACTACTCATTATCCACACTAGTTCTTTTGGGAGCATACTCTATCAAAACTACACATTTATTAACATTCTACCATTAATTTTCTTAGATTTATAATTTCATTAGGCACATCAACTAGATCCCAAGAAGTGACAGTTTAATGGTTCTCTACCATCTAACTATAGAAACATTTTTCTACTCTTCTATATTTGTTTCCTCAACACTTACTGTTCAGCTCTGAAACACTGATATAAATAATTTTGCTTCAATGTCTCTGTACATGAGTGTTTATGTGTGTGTTAACACAGTAGCTCATCGCTAGCTATACTTTTGTATATTTTTATAGTCTGACTTTATGGTGCAATAAAAAATCAATCCCCAAGCCAAGTGACTTATACATGAGATATTTATTTATTGCTCAGTTTATCGGGACAGTGTGGGTTAATAGGGTGACTTGCCTCAGTATGTTTCCTCAGAAACTGAAGCTGTCAGAAGCTTTATCTCAACATATCCTTTTAGTAATGCCAAAGCAAAAAATGAATCATGGAAAGTTACTCACTGGATCTTAAAATTTCTAACATGAAGTGAAGCATGTATTCACTGATGATGTTTCATTGACTAAAATAACTTAAGATTCTTGTAAATTAACTATAATGATTAAATATTTTTCCATATTTAACTTGAAAGATATAGCAGTGGTTAAGGATGGATACAATAAATCCTTTTGCAATTCTAAATAAAATATTAAGCACAGAATATGACTGAAATAATAAAATCATGTTATGACACAAAGATATGCATAAATATTAAAATATTACTGGGGTATTTATATTTAACAAATTATTTTCATAATTATATACATGTTTTATTTTACTCTGAGTTGGAAAAGCTAGATAAGCAAGATATGTAACTGAATGTTAGCATGAAATCTTACTATAGATGGCTAAGTTATTTAGAATTATTGTAGGCAGTCAGACAGAGATGCATCCTGGAGAGAGAGGTCACTGCAGAAGACACGTAGGCCTAGAAACATGCATATTCATTGAAAATCAGGCTTCAAGAAAAGAGGAACAACTACACTCATGTAATTCCCCTAGGGAAACATTAATGACTGACTTCCTAAATAGGCATCAATACATCATTTTGGGGTAGAGGAACAAACCCCCATAAACCAAGCCCTGTTTATTCTATTTGTGCTTGCTGCCTGCTTGCTTCTCAATGGGATACCCATTTAATTGATATTCCCCAAGGGGCTATACTTGCTATAATATTATTGGTTGACCATAGTTTTGTCCTACTTCAAACTCACTTCGTAACTTCCCATTGAATCAATATGACCTAAACAACTATATCTGTAATCTTATTAGTTGATTATAGTTTTGTCCTACCTTGAATTTGCCTCACCTCATGACATGACTCAATAAAACACCCTTGAGAAGTGGGGTTGATGGGCAACCCATTTTCCAGGTTCCCTCTGTCTCTCTTAGAAGTTTTCTTTCTCTCAATAAAGTCTTCCTACTCCTAATCCTTATTGTTCCTAGAATTCATTCTTCAAACTTAAAAAACATAAACTCAGTGTTTCATACATCTAGCAGGTTGAGAGTCATAATATTTCCCTTATATTATTTGAATTATTTGATAGTAGTATATCATACACCCTATATCAATATTATAGGTATTAAACATATCCTAATTATACTTGAAATAAGTTTGATTATTTAATTGACTTAAGGACTTGCAGCATTTATTTTAAAAGCTTATATAACATAGATTTTTGAAAGAATGAGTAATTTCTTTAAAATAATATATTTCAATTACTTAATTTCCCAGTAAAAATATACAAACTGGAAAAACCTTAAAATAGGTTCCAAATCATGCAATCTGATATGATAAAATTATCAAAAATTTAGCATAGCCTTTCCAGTGGAAATGAGATTTTAGAACAAAGTGAAGGTTCTGAAAAATTCTTAACTCTCCTATTACTGATAAATCCTACTTTTTTTTCATTCTTTTTAATTTCTTGTATTTTGAGTGAAACCGTCAAGATGTGATTTTATTGTTTTTATTAAGAATGAAAATTGACCAAATTGAAACAATCTCTTTTGAATCCTAGTTTCAAGTAAACCTCAACTTTATCAGATTAAAACAGTACAATTCCAGCATCTTTCCAGCTCTCACTAAAAGACTGGAATGGTAAGTACTAATAGTTCAAAGTCATATGCCTGTGATGATTTAAGTGTCCTTAAGTGCTACAAGAGTGAGCTGAAGAATGCTCAGGGAGTTCCTATTTGTTACAGCCAAAATCTGGTAATAGTCCAGCGTCTGACCCCCTGCCTTACAGCGGTTACTTTAGAAACTTTGTAATTTTAAATCCTTTCTCTTACCTTTGAGACATGTATCCTCCATACCCAGAAGTATCCTTTCAAGGAACTGAGAGGCCTTTCTTGAAATGTAAACCTTCAGGGAAATAATTCAGCTCCTACACCCATCACTTGAGTATTTTGCTTTAAGCAAGATTTGAAAAATTTGCTTCTTTTCCAGATAAATAACAACTTACAAATCAGTCACTGTTTAAGATCTAATTGTTCCTCCCTACAACTCTCACTATTTAAAAAAACTCAGTCACTTCTATTAGTCATCAGTCAGTTTGATTTTGGCTGTCTTCCCATTGCAGTAATTATTTATGTATGAAATCTACCCTTATGGTTTTGATTAGTGTGGTCTTTGACAACTGTCATCCCATCACATTTATAAATATTCTCTCTGATGCTGTAGCTTTACATTCTATCGGCATTCATTCTCTGAACTTTGAGCAACTTGTTATCACCACAAGAGATAAATTATAGATAGGAATGGGAATGGGAGTATCAACTCATCTTCTCCTAATAATAGAGTTGCATCAAAACAGAAAAAAGGCTGAGTTCAGAATGCATTAGGAGGACCATGTCCTCAAAACAGGCCTAAATTGTCTTTAAAGCAAGAAAAATATGGAAATGTTAAGATAATTTTAGCGGAAAACTGGATTATCTAATGGAAGAACCTCATTTCTAATGATATAAGGGAAAGAAATTTCATACTGCTAGACTTTAGATATGAATTCTTTTTCTCTAAAATCAAAGAATGAAGTCTAGGAACAATGGAGGGTAAGAGCAAAATCTACTTATTGGAAAAAGAAAGTTGTATGTTTTGGGAAAAGAAACCTCTGTCTAAGACAGACAGAAGGGGTCCCAAAAGTGTTGTTCAGGATTCCATTTTTTAATGGATTTTTATAGAGCAAAAGCACAAGGTGAGGTGGGTCTAAAGTGGGAAAAACTATAATCAAGTAGTAAGATTACAAGTAGTCACTAAGGTAACACTGATCCAATGGGAAATCACAAGGTGGATGTGAGATGGGACTAAACTATGGTGAACCAATAAGATTGTGAGTGTAATTTCTTAGGTAATACTGGTTAAGTGGGGATGGAATGGAGGAGTAAGTCACATAGCAAGTGTACGAAGGATGAGAACGGGGCTTTTCATCAAAGGTGATGAACACCTATTTAGAGTATCAGTCACTGCTGGTCATCATTAAGGGAAGTATGTGAGTGCAGTTACTTTATCTTTTGTCTTGAATGCTGGCCTTTAATGTATGTGCCTTTCCCACAGTTGTAGCGTTTCTGCACTGCATCCTTTAGGGGCTCAGCCCTGTCTAACTGCCTACAGTATTTCTAAATAGCTTAGCTACCCATAATACTACAGAAAGAGTGAAGGCAGGAAAATTGAGAGATGGATTCTGATTAGAGTTCTAACAGGGCAAGAAACAAATACACAACCACTGATCATGAAAGCAAACTGGCAGGTCTAGAGTTTCAACAGTGATTCAGGTAATGAGGCTCTGGTGCACTTTGAAAAAGACAACACAGATATCAAACAACATATCAGTTATATCTGAGATGCTGGGGTCCCCCTAAAGATGGAGATGTTCTCTCTGAATGAATACTCCCATACTATATACTGTGTGACTCTCCTTGCCCTAAACAGGAATATGATGTGAAAAAAGTGTAGCATATAATTTGCTCAAAAAACTATATGTCATATGAAAACAAACAAACAAACAAACAAACTCAAAACTCCAGAAAACCTTTGTAGGGTAATTTAGGGAATAAGCAGGGAAAATTAAAAGATCTCAATGAAGTTTCTGCCAAATAAAGAGTTAAAACACTGCTAAACAGAGAGTAGTTAAGAAAAACAGAGAGAAGGCTGGCCTGGCTCATTTCATCCCAAGGCCAAATCCTCTGCTCCATCCACCTCCAGTTAAGTACAAAAGAAGCAATGGGGTGATTATAGTATAAAACTCAGTGTATAGAATATACACTGATGCCTAAATACACACACACATATATATATATATATATATATATATATATATATATATATAATATTTTCACTATATTAATTCACTAAAATGCATGTACATCCTTTTTACTAACTTGGCCTTGAATGTATCACTTCTGTAAATCTCATAAGATAAGTACCTGGACAGCAGAAAAAGACCAAAGAAGTGCTTATCCAAATGTATACATGTTGGCAATGGAAGAAATAATGGCCAAATCAGGGGTCTCAGAGCTCAGAAAACCAATCAAGTTATAACAGTGCTCAAGAGAGAGAGTCCCTTCCTTGCCACATGGTAAAGGAGGCTTAGAACAAAGACTCTGCAGTGCCAGCTCTGGGCTCTCAATGTCACTCCAAAAAGGTAGCTTTTTACTTACTTTCTCTCCTTTTCCTAATCAGATGATTTTGCTTCCGCATTTCTCTTCCCTTTCTAATAAAATGAGTTTGTTTCTCCTTCTGAACTTACATTTATAATTCTTTTATTGCTGTACAATTTTCTATGAGTCTTGATAAAAATCTACTTTCATAAGATAATGTATTTAGTATAAGGACATCCATAACAGTGACATTAAATGTAAACTAACAAGCTTCACTGTGGGCTTTTAGAATTTTGGCTACCAATCTGAGACTTAACGTCTATGGTGAGTGATGTATCTATGGAAGCTTTTCAATCTCAAATGGAGAGAAAGGAAATAGATTGTATCAACATGATTTTTAATTATGAAAATTTTACCATGTCAGAAATTTCCTCCTATTGCTCATTCACATGTGAATTATTTCTTCCAGTTTGATATTTACTATGATTAGATAATAAAGTGGGGAAGACTAGCAAAATTGACATTAAGTCACTGGCATACATTCTTTAAACTATTACACTGCTGTGTACAACCAGCAGCAATTACCTTTATGCTAGCAAAGCCTACTATTCTTCTGGCATGGAGATCCTCACCTACAGTGCTTCTAATTATGGATGCATTTTTCCTTTTTCAAAATGCCAAAGAGGGGAGATTGCAAGATGGCCAACTGAGTGGTGGCATGATAAGAGAGAGTCTCTGAGGAAAAAAAAATAAGAACAACTCAGACGCTGGAATCTGGCAACATGGACAAAGCCAGACAAAAGGAGAGGAATTCTCAGGACCCAGGAAGAAACTGAGGAAATAGAAAAAAAAAATGAAAGAAGAAAAGGAAGCACCGACAGAGGGCTGGAGCTGAGCAAGCCCCGATCGCTGTACTGGCACATCTTAGAGTCAGGTGACTCACAATCTAGCTGAGATCGCGGCTCTGCTGAGAGCAGGGGTTGGTGAGCTCCAGACCCTCAGCTGGAGGAGGCCGTGAGATGGGGAATGGAAACAGCCAGTTAGGCTCCATGAACTTTGGTGAGTGATGGGAACTGGGTTCCCCAAACTGGGAGGACTGGCTGGGAGACATTTTGGAGTTGTGCAGAACCGGCTTGAATCAAAACCCGAGGCAGCGTCTGCTGATGACTCCTAGTCCAAAGCAGATTGGTGGGATCTGCTCAGGCAGGGCCACACCCCTGGTTGAAACCCAATAGCCAGGGACGAGGCTTTTCTGGGCCAGTGGCATCCCCAGGGAACACACAAACTTGTTGAAGCATAAACTGGTTGACTGGCATAGGGGGCAGAGCCAGTTCTCAGCGTGCAACTTGCAGATCTGCAGTGGACTGGGGGGGCGGTACTTCCCTAGCAAGTGTGATGCAGAAAAATTGCAAGCCATATGAAAGGCCCAGAGACCTCTGCCACCCACCTGTCTGAGGGCTGAAAACTTGACAAGACAGAGAAAGAGCAAAAGGTCCCCAACTGCAGAACCAGGGAAAGTGAGTCCAACAGAGGTAAATGCTGAGGAGGTTGAGAGCAGCAAACCTGTAATGTCAGAGACAGCCTCATTGGAAATAAAGAAATATATCCTTGACCTCATTGTCAAATGTAAATGTGAAATTCTAACTTAGGTGAAGCAAGGTATAAGAAGATTAATAAAAGAAGTCCTGGGTAATCCTCAAGTAGACACAAATGAAAGAATAGAGGAACCCAGAGAAAGGAGAGAAGACTTTGATGAAGAATATAAACAAAATCTAGAATTCATGAAACAGATCCAAAGAGAATATCATAAAATTAAAACCTCCATTGAAACCTGGCAAAACCTTTTAACAGCATTTAAAGACAAACTTTCAAAACTTGAAGATAGATTTGCAAAATATGATTGTGGAAAGAAGGATCTCTTAAAAATAGCAAGGAACCAAGAAGCAGCGATACAAAGGCTAGAAGATGATAAGAGGATTTATAACCTAAGAATAAAATATGTGAATGAAGATGCAGCAACAAATACAAATGAAATAAAAAGTCTATTCACAGAAATAATTAAGGAAAACTTCCCAAACATAGGTAATGGAAGTGAAGTTCAGATAAATGAGGCATATAGAACTCCAGCCAGCTACAACCCAAACAGATCTATACCCAGACATATAATAA